>KN730622.1:0-13785 GCA_000816745.1 Ancylostoma duodenale | reverse complement strand
TTCGGTTTTTCTTACTGATCCTGGTTTTTCTTCCGCTCCGTTATCACATAAGGTTGAGACAAAACCAACACCGTTTGCGTAGTTGTTTGTCACTTATCCAAAAAGTGTTTTTGCCTCCGATTCCACAGTGTCTCACGTTGTACAGTTTAATTAATTGGGGTGGTAGACTGGATTGCGCGCTGAACTTTCGACGTCTTGTCAAACATTTGGTACTATCTGTGAAAGCGATTCATGACGAATTTTTTGATATAGGGTGGGTAACTGAACCGAAATTGGCCCTGCTCTTCATATCAGGAATCAGATGTCGCACTTGTAACCGCCTAATAGCCAGGCCTTGTGCTATCTGACAACATCTTGCTTCTGTCGGTAAAGCTTTGCGTGGCAGAGAAAAAGTCCAAAAACTGGCGAAACAACTAAAATTTCGGTGAGCCGCTATTTCACGTCACGGCGCTGCAACATCCCACAGGAGAGCGGTTACTCCTTGCATGAAGGATGTTGAAGGATCAACAACAATAACTCTGGCTTAAATTTGATCTTTCGTGTTGTAGCTTCGTTTTTTTTTTTAGAAAACATTTCCTTGGATGAAAAACACGGATTTCCGATTTATCACCCTAATGTAAACGTTGAGCAATTCTCCATACTAAAAGTGTGCCACAACTGCAAGTGTTTCCTACCTTGTTGTCAGTATCCATAACAGCCGTTGAGTTAGAGCCATTATTTCTCTTCTCCAGAACCAATTAATCGCTTTGCGTTCAACCGCTTGGTTTTCTAGGGCCTCGGTGAGTTTGTGTCCTGCAAGACACTAACCTCTGGTAATCGAACGGTGGAAACGTATACATACAAAACCGAGCGCGACGGCATAATCGAAACTCACGTTGAGCATCGCGTCACCATCCATTCTGACGAGCCCATCGATCACGATGCGGTGAGTTCCTCAGGACTTTAGCCACTCCTTCACGGTTGGAGATTCGCTTATCTGACTCTTTACCTTCTAGGAACTGAGTCAGGCCATAATGGAAGCGACTCAAATGAATCCGGACATGACTGTGGAGAAGATCGAAGTGCGTCAGGAGTCTACGGCTTGAACGACGCACTGTTTGGCCTCTCGCAGCGAACCGCAACTTCACTACCCGAATACGGCTGCATTCACACAATGATAATGATATTCATTCCTTCTCTCGCGTTCAGCGACTATATCCCTGTGTTTTCTTCATTAAGTGTTCAGTTTCATTTGCAGTGTTCTGCCTTCCCAGATTCGAACGACTACAAATGAGCTTGTGTTTTTTCACGTAAACGAGAACGTTGGCGTTTTGCCCACCAGGCACTGCCGCTGACCGACCACCGGCTAGATCTGCATGTTCTGTGAGGTGGTAGTTGCACTACGTGTAGTTGTTCACATTCGCGCATGCTGCTTTTGTCCGTCGTCGAACTGTTTTTCGTCTGTCTAGTGTGTGTTACCCGAGTATTCCACTTAGCCTTTTTACTCTGCTGCCTTTTCATTCTATCCGATACTATAGTTATTTTCTTCAACGAATATTATTGGCCACTGTTGCTGTGTGTCTCCACACATCGCTTCCCGGCCCAGCGCGGCTCGGCTCGTTTATCTATTCGTGAGTATATGCCTCTTCAAGCCAGCGCTTATGCAGCTATCTATTGACGAAAATATTCCGTATTTTTATTCGACCGTTCTGCTTTATCATGCTTTTCAATCAATGAAGTTCACTTTAATCGTTACCGCATCGAAAGCTGTTTACAAATAATGTCTTGAAATTGTTTATAGACACAAAAGCCTATGTGGCGGTCGCGCAGTTTAGTTCTTGGTGTAGTTATGCAGATGTATTTAAATGTCTTCAAGTGTCTGGATATCTTCGAATGGTCACGAATCGAAACTGTAAAGGTGTTTCAGACGCTTGTAGGCAGTAGTAGTGGATGGACGATGAAGGATTACCCTCATTCATTCATGACATTTCTAGGACTAGCGCCCCCTAGGGACGCTAGAAAGTGGGGTGGGGCAAGCACTTGAGGTAAATGCAAAAGCTTCACACATGCGAAATTCTTAGGAAATTAACAGATAAGCAAAACTGATCATTGACTGAGCTCAAATACAGAACTCTCCTTACGAACTGTGTATATTCTACGAGTAGGCTGCCCCGCCAACGTCAGGCTTCGAGTCTTCTCGCGATCCTAGCCTTGCTTGGAAATTCTTAGTCACGCACCTACATGTAAAACTAATTTCCGAAGCAATGGTACTACCTACTCTTTTTTCTCACATTTCTCACATGCCTATGAATCTCTTATGACCAGCCGCTCCCAGCTTTGCACACGAGTATCTTCCAGATGGCTTTAGCACTTGTGAACAATTCAATCACCTGAAATGGTTCAAGCTTCGCATTATTGAGAAAGTATCATACAACTGATGAGCTTCTGCATGTTTACATAGGGAGGAGTTAGAGGTAGTCAACTGAGACACGAATAAGCGCATAGCGCACCCCTCCTCCACCGCCAGACGTTCATCTTGGTGTTTTCCGCCTACTGGGCCAGGGCGGACCCGGTCTCTATCGTGGAACCCGTATCCTGGCGTTTTCCCTACTATGAGCCACGGCGTACTCTTTCTTAATCCGTGGTCCTGTAGCCTGCCGTTTTCTCCATCACTGGGCCACGCCGGACCCAACCCATCGGCTAATCTGTATCCTGGCATTTTCCCAACTATTGAGTCACGGCGGACCCTTTCTCGATCGGTGGACACCAATCCTTATGTTCTTCTGAACTAAGGAGCCACAGCACATCTGTCTATCATCAGCGCACCCGCATTCTACGGACGGAAGAGAGTTAGGAAATACTTAAAATGTTTGATCAATCAAACAAGTGGTTTCAGAAAATGTCACATGATGATGACGCGTTCTTCGTCCGTTCATCGCTTGTATTGTACTGCCCTAACCAGTTTGCCCAACAACTGAGTTCTGTAATATTACAAGCACACATACATTTTCATTATTATGCAGCTCCTTGTGGGTGCGAATTCAAAATTTTCCCCAGATTCGGAAACGTGTTTCGGGGCTTCCTCCGCTTGGAATGGCCCGGCGATTGCCTTCTTGGCAGCCGGGGCCAGACCTCCTCCTGGTGGGAGAGGCCTGGTGGTTGCCTCGTTGGCAGCCGCGGTCTGGCTTTCTCCTGCTTGGGGTGACCTGGTGGTTGCCTTGTTAGCAGTGCTGGCCACCTCCTGTTTGAAGGGTCCCCTCGGTTTGCCACGGCTGGCATACTGATTTGGATTCACCCCAAAACAACGTGCAACGTATCTTGCACAGGTCTACTTTTGTTGTTCAACATGGGGAAATTCGGCATAACCAATTCAGCCCAACAAACAACCTCCGTAATATTGCAAGCACACATACACACACCATTATTATGCAGCTTGCTGTGAGTGCGAATTCAAAATTTTCCACAAGTTTGGAATTGTTCCAGGAGTTGCTCCTGCTCGGAGTGGACTGACAGTGGCCTTGCTGGCAGCCGGGGCCTGGGTTCCTCCTGCTTGGGTTGGCCTAGTGGTTGCCTTGTAGCAGTGCTGGCCACCTTCTGGTTTAAGGGGCCCTGCGGTTTGCCACGGTTGGCACACCGATTTGGATCCACCCCATAATAACGTGCAACGTATCTTGCACAGGTCTACTAGGTCTACTTTTGTTGTTCAACATGGGGAAATACGGCATAACCAATTCAGCCCAACAAACAACCTCCGTAATATTGCAAGCACACATACACACACCATTATTATGCAGCTTCTTGTGAGTGCGAATTCGAAATTTTCCACAAGTTTCGAAACTGTGTTCCAGGACTTGCTCCTGGTCAGACTGGCCTGGCGGTGGCCTTGCTAGCAGCCGGGGCCTGGCTTCCTCCAGCTTGGGGTGGCATGGCGGTTGGTTGCCTTGCTAGCGGCCAGATCCTTCCCTCTTCCTGCTTAGATTGCTGCACCTATTTGGATCCACCCCAAAATAGCGTGCAACGTATCATGCACAGGTGTACTTTTGTTGTTCAACATAGGGAAATTCCCCCTTCTTGGAAACAAAGGCGGATCCTAAGGCTGCGTAATACCCACCGGACCTCAATGAAAGGTGCGCTAATAACATATCCCAAATGAGGATACCGAGTGAATCCCATCGCTGGGGACCCCCCCCCCCCTTCATGCACTCGTCCTTTCGAGGTGGTTACCATCCACTGTTTCAATACTGGTAGAGTCAATAACAAAGCTCCACAGAGAGGCTACTCTGCTGCTCCGTACATTGCTGCTATGCAACGTCACAATAGTTATTGATTTTTGGGTAATTTTGGTCTTAGAATCTAAATATTACTGTACGAGTAATTTTCGGCTCCATTTGAATTCATTCATTCACATGTTCATTTCTTGACACATATGAGAAATGTTGAAGAACGACAACACAAATTGATAACACAACTGGTAATGAAGCGTTATCAAACGGAAATCAACTTGACAAAGATATCCTGCCAGATGGCGACCAAATGCGCACTTGATTGTTGTTAATTTTTCCGCATTCCAGAACCCAAAGGTCTCGGAGAAAAAACTAGTGACCTGCTCGGTAAACAATGTGTAGTCACTGCTAGTTATCGCCACTGCTAATTTTGGTTATATCGGTGAAAAAGTCGCTAGGGTAAGGTTATGACAGAAACGAGGACTGATCGAATTTCCCGTCAATCTGATACATTCTCGAACCATGAGCGATCTAGAAAATAAGCGCTGTTTGATTGATGTTAGATGTGTCGATTGAACGACTAAAAATGAACAGAAGAATAGTTAAACATCTATCGGAATGGGAACATATGAAACACATCCGCACAGATATCCGAGCAGGGGGCCAGATCCAGCAAACAGGTCGAAGACAATGATAAAAACTTTGAAAATGGCCCTGCAAGTTCTCGCACTCTTGCAAAACTTCGTGTCATGGTAAACAAGACACATCTCATGCTTTCACTCTAGATTCGTTCTAAAAATTGTAGAATGAAGCCTCATTCACAGAGTGGGCAGGCTTTTTTCTAAAAGTGAAACTTTTTCTCTCAAAGACAAGGACTCATCCGGAATCGATTCCAAAATTCCTCGGGAAACCTTACCTCCTTGTGCTTCCGAAAACAACAACTGTACTTACTATACGTGCACTGCAAAGATGTCAGCTATCTTTTCGAAGGATCATTTCATCCTGATTGGGCTGGAGTCGGCAAAGATACGAGATGTCAAGCTTCTAACGTTCTCCAACATATCTTACCCTGCTCTTGACTGAAATTGCAACAAGGTACGCGGACAGGATTCAATCTGCCGATCAAACTCGTGGGGAGAGTGGTTGGTCACACCCAGGAATCGAAGCTTTTTCCACGCACTTCAAAAGTAGTTGCTTTCGTTGCTCAAAAAAGTTTATAAAGTTTGCCACTTCCGCCAAGAGCCGCGGTTTTATCGCCACTTTTGGAAGTTCAATGAAATAAGCCTTGGAATTAGTCACGAATGTCCAAAATTTGCTAGTTTTCCAAATACATGAGCTAGGTGAGACTATCCTTTGATTTTTTACGACTACGTAAACAGTTTCGAAGAATCATAGCTCAACCTTCTTTTTGATTTACGGATTAGGAAGGCAGAATGAAACAAAACCTCAAAATCAAGGATGAAACGTGAATGACCGACACGTATAAGTCATTGTCGTTGTGCAGCGCTTTAACAGAAATGCAGAAATTCCATCCGGCGTCACTAACAAAAGAGGCAAATAGTTGAAAGAGGTCGGTTGAACGACGGTACTTCTCTGGCTGGAGCAAGAATTTTTTCTTCGACTCTGTCTTTCTCTATACTATAGCTACCAAACTATAGCCTCAACAAGTATAAAACCCATGATCAGTAGAGAACACTATGCATTTTATGAGCACTTCCCTGGTGGCCTCTGCACAGAACACTGAGAGCTGCGAAGCGAGGAAGTGGAGACTACCATTTTTATGTCGCTAAGCTTGGCGATTTTTTCTTATGAAATAAAAGCTTCTGGAGCTACTTAGCCAAAATGGCACCCTACATCAAAGTCTCTAGTAGAAACGAGCGGCGATGAACCCCAAACTCATCGAAGTCTAAGTTGAAGACAGGTCTTGGAAGAGAATTTTGGCCGATTTTGGCAGGGCAGAAAACCAGCCGTTGGTCATCTCCCGCGTTTTTCTGGCAGGTTTTCAACGACCTTTTGGGGGACGTCACAGCAATAGATAGTGGTTACTGTGTTGTTTCGTAATGGCAGCACAGATTGTAGATTATATTTGGAAAATTTTCCTGTCTAAATTTCGGTGCTACAGATGGGCATATGCGAAAAAAAGCGCGTTTCTCAAGGAAGTAGCGGTCACAGCCTTCGACATTCTCGGGAAACGCGAATATTTAGCATAACTTTTTTCAGCACACGTCATTATGTGCACACATCAGCATCGGGCGTCTTCTCTTCGGCATCCAACGTACTTGTTGTCGCTTAGCGAGCGCTAACTGCAGACACATAACCATTGGTTGCACCAGCAAATCTGAAGAACAGGTGTACATTCGTGCAAAGGCTCGATGTTTGGACGGAACGTATCAATGTTTTGAACAGAAGCTTCTCCATTCTATTTGCTCTTCTTTGAGAACGCGCCATTGCGTTAAACATTATGAGATGTCTTGAGAAAACAAGCCCCGTACTGTAAAAAAAAACCATTGTTTCGAGGAGCGTTAGGAGCAAACTTTTTTTCTCTGTATCAATCTAGAACATGGATTCTATGTAATATTCGCCTACATCTGTGATTCAGTGTCAATGTAAAGCCGCTAGGAAAACTAATAGCAGTAATATTTGCCAGCCTGAGCGCAACTGCGCAGCCAAATAATCACAGCAATAATAGCATGGAATGGTTCTTCACTACAGTAAGCAATAACATAAGGAACAATCGCGTTGGAGGATTTAAGCCTTTCCGAAGTAGCGCCTTCCCAATGGAAAATGTTCCCTATCGTGCGCCTTCTCCTTCGCATTCTACTTGTTATCGTCCTAGTGAGCAGTAACACCAGTGACGAATCGCCCATGCAGCCGTCGCGTGAGTCCGTGATTTACGGTAAGGCTTATCATTAATCAACATTTGGCGTGAGGAGTTCGTTTCAGCCACTGGAATGGTTCGAAAAGCGATTGTCTACCGAATACCTCGCATGCAGAAGTTTCACGTGTCTACACGCATGAATATGTCCGTTCCAAGGCGAAGACGTTGAAGATCCTCTCACGAATAAATGTCGAGTTGAATTTTTTCCAATAGCACAATCATTGGTAGCAATGAAACTGTTAGGTTTTCCAAATCCGAAAGGATGTGTTCGGATAATGCACAGGTTCATATGTAGGATCGAACAGTCGTCGGCTATCGTTTTTCCTGACATACACACAGTTGTAACACCTCATTTCGAATAGGTAAAGAGACCTGTTGTGTCAAAGACTCTTCTCCACCTATCATAGTAGTGGCAGTAGAGGGGAAGATGTCACTGGTCAGATCCATAGCTGCAAAAGTGGTGCGGCGTCGTCTAACAGTAAGGAACAATTAAAAGAAGTATATTCGAAAACTGACTTTTTCGAATATATTTGAAAAACGGAAATTTCAAACACTCGAATTTTTCGAATATATTCAAAAATCAATTTTCGAATATTCAAATTTATTATTCGAATAAATTGTTCGAATGAATCATTTGAATGAAGCTTCTAGACTGGTACTTTAATAAACTCTAGCAATCCGAAACACATTCTGCGACCACCTTCAAATTCATTGTCCTAGAAGACTAGCGAAAAATTCTAACGAATTAATTTAAGGAAGAAAATTTAAATGACTTAAACTAATCCACGCAAACCAATCCAAAAAGAGAATCGAAAGTTGAAAATTAGGAAAAAAATCAGAGCACAAACGAAGTTCCCTACGCCTACAGTGAGCGCCGATTGCGGTGCCTTTTTCGCAGAATCAGAAGGCACGAGTCATCGCGCCGCCCGTTCTGGGATCCTCGCCGCGACAACAAACTATAGGGTTTTCTTGATAGTTAGTCAGTTTTCTTGACTCACACTCAATACGAAATGTGATATAAAACTATCAAGAAAGCCCTAATCTGCCACTGCAGCGGCGATTCCAGCGCGGGCAATGCGGCCGCGCAGCGTACTTGCCGCTCCCATGATAAACCCTGCCATTGACGCTTACTGTATTGGTCGCCTTTTCTCTATGAGTCATAAACGATTCGAAAGCTCTTTTCTTGCTCTACAAGACTGTTATAGCCTATTTCTTTTTCAAACCGATAATTTGCCTAAGTTTCGAGACTACGACATGGAGAATGGCATGAAAAACAGCACCATCGACACCTGCCACTCCTGGGTGTGTATCATCGTGAGGGAAAACGAGGCGTGGTAAGTTCTGCGATTTGTTCGTTCAAATCCTCCTCCCGCCCCAAACGGTTGACTCGTTCCCTTCGTGCGCGATTCCACTATACATGACAATGCAAATTTGACTGCGACCGCGAACGAGTTGATCGTGATGGGTGGGAAATCTCCGCCTCGTTTTCCCTCACGATGACACATACCCGCCACTCCTAGCATTCAGTTGCATCTCGAAATACCACCAGAACTCCAACCACCTATGCTATGTGAGGAAAACAAGTTGTGCTCGAAACAATGGCTCATCATAACTTGAAAATAAGGCACATTTTGTGCCGGAGACGCTATCACGATCTGCCAAATTTCTTCCTTGAAGACGCGGGAATTGCTTGAAAGGAGTTGCATGGTCGGTATTGATGTTGCTCTTGTCAAACGTGCTCGAATGCTTTCAGGTCCACATGGTTGAATATGAGGAGAAAGTGGTGCTTTTTTTTCAGCTTGGCATATTTTTCCTATGCGTGAAAACCAAAAAGTTAAGCACTTTTGGGAATCCTATGATTACAGAATTGTAGGGGAAGAAAAGTGCTTTTATATGAGCGTAATGGACGACTAGAAGTCGTTGGCTGTTTTTACCCCACCCCCCCCCCCCTCCAAAAAAAAAAGAACCGACGTTGGTCCACTCGGTACATTCATATAGGGCGCTTTCATTTGGTTCAAAACTAGGCCAGCAAACAAGGCAAACGTCTCTGATCCAGTCCATGCGACCGCAATATCGAATGTTCCGGGTGACGCATTCGAATAATTTGGACTTCGAATAATCGAATATATTCGAAAATTGACCTTTTCGAATATTCGAATGTATTCGAAAAAAAAAAGAAGATTTCGGATATTCGGACAGTTTGTTAAGAATGACCGAATAATTATTCGATTCGGTCGCAAGTATACTGTGAAGCAACACACCAGTGGTATACTTGGGCTTATCTTGACACCTTTACATATTGGAGCTCGTGATTCGTATAACAGCTAGGTGATTTTTGTGCTTTCAACATGGGCAAATTTTATGATTTTTAAATCTGATCCCGATTTTGCAATCGAATGCACAAGAGCGTTAAGTGGGCATATTCTAAGACGTTAGTTTCTAGATAAGTAAACCATGTGCGATCTCGCTGATTTCCATTTAAGTTCGGTGTAAATTCTGAGTAATTTCGTGCCACACTCTCACATATTCTCTCGGAAGTTCTGGCGGAAAACAACTATATGAAGCTAGAAACATCTAAAGGCTTTTCACGAAAACAAGGGGCATTTAATAGCATCGGTCTGTATGTTAAAGCAAGCATTTCAAATAGCACACTGAACTCCAAAATATGAAGATGATAAAGAAATTTAGTGCCACCCGTCAGTCCTCGAAAAATCCCGCGTTACCTACCACTGCCCAAACTTACCCGGATTTAAGGCGGAATTTAGGAGAAATTCGCTGGTCGACCAGATTTAACTGGAATTTACGCGACATTTAGGCGAGATCCGGCGGTAATTTTGAGACTGCACGATCTACACGAGGTTTAACCGGAATTTACCCGGAAATCGGCCGACTTTCGTGAAATACACGATCTACACGGAGTTTCTCAGAAAATCAGGCGTAAACCGCCGGTGTAAGATTACCAGAGACAGCATCAACAAATTCCTGACACGATCATGGAGTGAAGATCTGGTTTGGGAAGGTTTAGAGATGGGAGAACGTGTCTATCGATCCAAATTCACTCTTCTTGTCATCGCACAGGAACCGATCTCCATCTATAATACTGTTTCCACGGGTTAGAAATGGGTCGTTTCTAGGCCAAAAAAATTAATTTAGAAAACATGTCACAGCTTGTGGGAGCTCACTATACTACAGCTTCAAACCATTTGGCTTCAATAGACAGGGTAAGAAAGGTGGGAAGTGAACACCCTGCGATCCGACCTATGGTATCGAAGTAGCGCTCGAAAGAGGAGGAAAAACTCTACCAGTAAGTCAAAAACATTTGCTTTAAGTTGCTCAAATTGAGCAGGAGGGAAGTTCATTCGTGCATATCGAGAAACGGCAACTATTTTAGCACCAGCCTGATAGCACAATAGATGCAATTCACTGGAAATTAATTTATTTACCGTACAGTCTGACTAATTGATTACGCATAATAAGGTTTCATATACATAGAGGACAACACGTGACGTGTGAGTACAACACAAGAGAAGCATCTACTAGTGCAAGCCAAGACCGTTTTTCGTCTCTTCAGCAAAATATCGTACATCGAAGTCAGCGTCATTCATCAGATTCATAAGTATCGGTTTGATTTCGTTTTGTAGGACGCTGGAAAATTTGCTATTTGTTTCTAACTATATGAACAGTTGCAAATTTTAAAAATGTATGTAGAACAGCATACAGACCTTGTATCGACAACCTTGCCAATCTTGAGAAGTCCCTTTGCTACTCCAAAACGCACATTCGGTACGTTATCTTCGCTGAGCTAAATAGCAAGAATGAACAGATAACAAAAACAAACTGTAACGAGAGAAACCAACCTCCTTTATGATCGGCATGATCTCTTTGGCTGTTTGTTGTGGTCCAACAGACTCTGCGAGAGAATTGAGGCAGAACAAACAGGTCATTCGGTGCAAGTAGTTGAGATCCTAATAAAAACGAGAATCTACTTCTGAGCAAAACAACGTTCAGAAATGTAACACACTTTTGACATCGTAATCAACTTTGGCATAATGTTCTTCGAAGCCCATTCGCCGCCAAATTTTTTAGCCAGTTCGGTAAGAATTGAGGTGGTTGCTTCACGAATAGCATATACTGCAATAATCATATAATTATAACAGAAATCTGGGCAAAATTTAAAACGTAATTCGCAACCAAACGTAATTTACCATGGTCACATAGCCAGTTAAGACAAAGGGGGAGCATCTTCTCGTCAAAGAACTCTTGTCCCTGAAGAAATAAGAAATGTAGGCTAAGAAATCTTCTAATCTGATGGTAAATGTGATAGTTTTCCTACTAGATTGTACACAAATTATCCTAAGAAATATTTAAAAACACCTACCAGCTGAGCAGCAAGAAGAGGCATGAACTGAACAATAGCGAGCCTTACACGCCATTTGCCGTCTTCAGCGAGCTCAACAATAGCGGGAAGAAGGGACTGCGATAGCTGTGAAGCTCCGATCACATCATTCACCTAAAAGCAGATATCCGCTTTATGCTTTATAGCTGGAGCAATGGATTTCACATACCTTGTCGAGACTGCTAATAATGTTAAGACGAACTTCAGCAGTGCTGTCTTTCAGCAACTGCATATAAATTGGCAGAAGCTGCGAAATAGTATTTTCCTTGCCAACCAGCGGAGCAAGACCCATGATTACGCCAGCAAGTTCAGTTTTAACATGCTGGAAACAGTAGTACTCGGCGTGAGTTATTCCATTTGAGCAAATAAAACGAGTTCGAAGAATAGACGAAGACTGTAGTTGCGAACCTGGTTAGGATCAATGACCAAGTCCTTGACAACAGGGAGAATGTTGTTCAGAATTGCGGATTCCCTCGCACTCTTCTTCAGATTTGCACAGAATGCTGGAATGTAACGAGGTATCAAGCAAATGGGTGAAAAAATCGAGGAATTCCTGATGAAATAACAATTTCAAGCCATGTGAATAAATGATCGTCACCTCTACTCAGTGGTCCTGTCATAAACACAACAAAAAAAAAATCACATGTTCAAAACAAGAGCTCATACTGCTTACTGTTGAGCTTCTGCGCAGCTGCTCCACGAACTTCGCCTTCAGGATCCTTGAGAAGGTTTGTGAACGCAGGTACAAGCTCGGTCATTGTCATATCTTCACCAACGGCCTCTTGAATCTGCAACAGAAGGCGATGAATACTCTTTGTTGAAGAAAGAAGACACTCAGTATTTACCAAATGTTCGAAGAAGCTTCATCTATTTTCTAGAAATATGAAAGGATGAGTAGCGACTACCGATCACTAAAGGGAAACAGTAAATCGGTGTGGACAACGCCATGCTTATATTTTCAATCACAAGAGAGTATCGTACATACATTAAAAGAATAAAATTTACAATAAAAAAATCTTTTCAGCTTCTTTTCTGTGAGCATTGCAATTCTGGTTTGGATGCAATAAAAAAGTGCGAAAAAGGTACTACGATTCATCCCAAAAAGCTGATGAGTTACCTCAGTTAGCTTCTCTGCTACCATGAAACGGACGCGCCAGCTTTTGTCATCGATGAGGCCGCTCAAAACAGGACGAACGAGGTCACGTCGGCTGTCCTCGGACAATAGGCCTGCCATAGCGATGCAGCCTTCCACAGCCAAAAGACGCACAGAATCCTTGAAACATTGAGGACAATCGAGCTTTTCTCATCTCCATATAGATATGAACGAGTTTTACATTGCTCCCCAACTCCATTAACTTACCTGTTCATCCACAGCCAGATCGCAAAACATGGCATGGAGTTCCTCGACGAGATAGTCTCTTTCAAAAACCTACAAACTAAAATTGTTTGAGAACAGAAAAAATCCAAGAAAGAAAACTCGCTGGTCAATTCTTTTGGTCTCGTTGTACAGCATGTGACAAAACACACCTTCGCGAAATCGCCCAGTTTTGCTGCTGCAGCACGACGGACCATAGGAGTATCATCACGGCACAACTGTCGGAATAGTCTGAATTATTAGTACGGTGAATTGACCCAGGTAAAACGGTGTGACAGCAAACATTGTCACATGTACTGTACACAGTATCTTATTTGAGTACACCTCAGTTTAGTTAATTCTGAAACAAATGTATCACATCGTATGAGCGATAGCTAATAAACGTAACAATCCAGCGCGGGTGGGCAGGTGCTCTCCAAAACAGGGAAATTCGATAACTTCTACATAGAGTCGGTGTAGACATGCCTGCCGGGGTTTGTGAATGCGCTGAACAAGGGCATAATAACCACCTGGATGAGAATACAGACTATATCGATTTTATCGATTTCTTTACCATTCTTGCTCGGGATGCGCGGAAGACATGTTGCCTGGGGTTCTCCTACACGTTGATCATGAATATGACAATCATTTTGTCCGAAAGTATCAGTTCATTGATCTTATCGATTTTTGGCATCCTTGTTCAAGGGCAAATGAGAATGTGTCCGACAGGGCTACTTGATAAGCCAAACACGTCATTATTTCGTCAACATTTCGCACGTCAGTATGAACTTATCGACATTGTCGGTTTTCTTCGCATGAAGAATGGAATTTTCAGGAAAAACGTGTAGTTTACGTCATAGATGAACACCAGTCAAACTTCTCAAGGGCCACTACGCAAGAATTATGGAGAAGCGAGGTAGTGAATGAGCATATTGTCATTTCAGAGTGAATTTTT
>KN730619.1:3770-13889 GCA_000816745.1 Ancylostoma duodenale | reverse complement strand
TTATTGAAAACCTTTTTTCTCACTGTTTTGGACTTTTTGGTTATCACTCTTTTCTTGTAAAGAGAAGAACTACAGAACACGACCAGCACAGCAAATTACTCACTCACGGTACGATTTAGAACAACCCCTGTGCCAATTAAAATGAGGCGATATAAATGAGGAACCATCATTTTGTTGAAAGCGCTGAATTTGGACTTGAAGCACGATAGTTCTGTTAGAAAGCAGTTTTCGTCAATGTTATGCAGTGAGAAGGAAGAGTACGTAGATCCTCATCACACGCTAAAATTTTGGCCAAGTGGCTCAATCCTAAGTTAAGTTATGATGAAAAGTTCTATCTTGAACATGTCACTGATCATATCATTTTGGCCGCGACTGTATTTGACGAGACTTTCTGTTGAGCAATAGCCACCATGAAATACTTTTTTGAATAAAAATTGTTATCGATCGGAAACAACAAAGAAGATTTGATAGAAGCCATTACATAATTTTAAACACTCTACTCCAAACACCTCCGGAGGTCTGTTTTTACCTTCTAAATCCTGAAATCTAAGTCTTATATACTGGCACCACCTACATTTTCAGAGTGTAGCGCTAACGAAACGCTCAACGGCTGCGGCAACCTATGCGAAGGAAAATGTGAAAATCTCGGAAAGGTGCCCTCAGCCTTCTTGCATTCCTTTTTCAGCTAAATAGTCAGTGTTCAGGGTCCTATTGCTTGCCCAGCCATATGTGGACCACCGGCCTGCGCATGTAAAGAGGGATATTATAGAAATGCCGGTGGGGTTTGCGTGACCGTGAGGGATTGCCCACTTGGTTGGTAAGCTTCCACATAGACATCAATGCTAGCTTCGTAAAGTTTTATGAATGTTCACCAACGCTTGTGCTTGGATTTCTATGTTTCTACGTAACTGTCGCCGGATTTTCTCACGAAGGCGAGTTTAGTTTGCGGCAACAACGAAGAAATCAACAACTGTGGTAATCTGTGCGAGCCAACATGCGAAAACGCCTTCGGCAAGGTGAGCAAAGCTCGAAATTTAACTAGGGTACGTAACCTCTGTTCAGCGCAGAGTAGTTGAAACCAGGGTCCCACCTCAGAATTCTTTTGAAAAGTCTCCACAGATGTAGAATCTGGCTGAGCTGCCGAGGGTGATGGGATTCGTGAAAGATAAATTATCATTGTGAAACCATTTTAGGAGCCTTTCCGTCAAGGGTGCGTGTGTAGCGCAAGAGCAATAGGCCCACTGTCGATCATTCGGTCCTTGCTTCGATCCCCATAAGTCATCGTTCAGGACACGTATACATTAAATGCCTCTGTGATTCTATGATGATGTCGAATGGGTGGCACATCCCACAAATGATTGGTCATCCTTTTCTAATGAGTAGCTCTAGTGAAGGAAAGCGAATCCCTTCACAAATTCTTATTTTTCACTTTTTGTGAAAGCATAGCTAGTATCACCATCCTTTCTTCCAATGGACAATTTTTTGCTTCTTCTGTTTATTGACGTTTAGTAGTCGTTTCAGCCAAAAGTGTGCATCGAAATATGCGCCCCACCAGCATGTGTGTGCAAGTCGAACTTCTATAGAAAAAATGGCAAGTGCATCCCTAAGAGAGAATGCCGTGAGTGTTATTGGTCAAAAATTCTTCCAGTGCATTCGAAGTCGAGTGGTGATCAAAATTTTTATTTTTAGCTGCACCAAATTATGGAAAAGCCAGCACGAACTCCTACGTCGATGAGCCGATCACTCGTGAGTTAAAATAAGGCATTCTTTTTCATAAAGTGAAGAACAAATTGAAGAGAAAGAAGAAAAAAATTTGAAGAGATTCTTTTTATCTTTCTCCAGTGTTCGTAAAAATGCATATAACTCTCCTTGTGCCTAAGACTTTGCTTCATTTTCTTTCGAAAATCCTCTTCAACCCGAACGTGATGTAACTTGCGAAAGCTTTTCAGTGGCTTCCATGATTTTCAAGTTCTCACTAGATCTATACTCATAGTGTGATGATTCTTATTTAACAAAGACTAAGAATTTCAGCACCACCAAATGGGAAGACTACTCAGAATTATGTGGATGAACCAAGTACCAGTAAGTTAACACCTATTTTCAAGAATTATACCCCACACGTGTCAGCTGACATATGCATCGCTCTAAATTTGTTCGGAACTGATACGATTTGTGGCAGAAGTGTCCTTGGACTGAATGTTTGGTCCGATTTTGCGTTTGAGTACCACAGCACAGCACCGCTACCATTGAATCGGCAGAAATTTTCATCCTCATGCAAAGATGAATGGAAGCTCTTCAATACTGAGTTAAAAAGTGCTAAGTGGCGTCTCTGTGAGATATTCCAGAGTGCTCCGTCAATGAAACACTAAGTGAATGTGGGAACATCTGTGAAGGCAAATGCGAAGATATAGGCAAGGTTGGTTCGACCTGTTCCTATTAAATTCACAGAAGATTGCTCAGAGTAACTGTGCAGTTGTGATCCTGTTGTAAGGCCAATTGTACATTTTGAGGGTCACATTGCTTGTCCAGCAGTTTGCGAACCGCCAGCATGCGCTTGCAAAGACGGCTACTTCAGGAACAAGGAAGGGAAATGTGTGAGGACGATCGACTGCTCGCTGAGTAAGTTTCATGCAAACATGAATTCCTTTCTCAAACGAACAAGTTCCGGTGTGCTCTGCTATTTTCCTCAGATTGTTGTGACAGTAGTTCTTCCAAAAGGTCACTGGCTCAGTAGTCATTTAGCATAGTTCACAAGTCCAGCTTGCATTCGTTAGTTTATCTCGGAAACAACAGTCAACTGAACAGCTCACTGATGATAGTTTTGCCTGCTTAGAGCTTATTCCTCTCTGAGTAGTGTTAGCTGGATCAAAACTATGGTGGAGAGTTTAATGTACACATGATGAAGGTCAGCAAAGTTAGATCGCGTCGAGCTTCGGAAAAATCGAATTTCGAGCCGTTTGAATCATAGACTATTCCAAAATGCTCGACTTTCTCTTTATCTTAAATGGCGACGAACTACGCATTTGGAGGAACAGTGCAATCGAACAAATACAATACCAACTGTAATTTTTGTCCCAAAATACGTTTCCGACGAGTTAATCCGTCGAAAAGCGTCAGAATATCTAGGAGTGGACGAAATCAAATATTGATACTATGAGTCCAAGTATTTGTATAAAAATGGTGTTTGAGACCAAACCAACGAAAAAATGGCCCTGCCAATTGAATAACCTGTGTGCATATCGGTTGGATGTGACCCTTTTCCTCAGGCATGCATTTCTTGCTATCAAACTTCATATTTGGACTTTCCACTACTATGCAACGATCATTTTCCTACCCCATATGGGTATGGTAGGCGTTGGTGGACCAAACTTCGAACCTAACAACTTTAGCGGAAATGCAAAGTTTACCCTTGTACAGAGGGAACGAATGTAGGTTATGGCGGATCCATCATAAGTCAAAAAAAAAAGAATCTTGTGTAAATGCGGAATACACAGTCCACACACCACTGGCCAAGCAAGTTAGTACAAGCCTCTGAACATGGACTACCGTGAAAGAAACAAATTTTTCCCCAAATATCCACCTTCATAAGGGCATCTTCTTGGGAGACCATTAACCAGCAATTAGAGCAATCCTACAACGCAGTTTATTCTGTCGATCGCCTCAATTAGGCTTGCGAAAAATGGTTCGAACCCCTTTTTGGGATATGAAAATGCACCAAATCTTCAGAATAAAAGCAATTATTTCGTCGCCATTTTGAGTACAAACACATTTTTTGTACAGAAATTCGGGATCGCGGGCTCGAGAGCTTCCGTCCAATTGGTAGTATAAACAGTTGATTTCGTCCATTCCTATAGATTCTGACGGTTTTCGACGGATTAGTCTGTCGGAAACGGATTTTGGGACAAAAATTACGGCTGGTATTGCATCTATTCATTGTCATATGTAGTCGCTCAAGACTAAATAATAACACTATAAAATACTAGTAAAAAGCAAGCCTGATCTAAGACGATGTATTCCCGCCAACTGCGGTGACTTCGAACACCTCTAACACTTGGCTATAACACCCCCGAAAAATCCCTTTTATCTCTTGTTTGCGTTGAGGTTATAAAAACCGAAGCAAACAAAAAACATATAGAAATTAAAGCAAGCCGTCTAAACCTTATTTTGGGACACCCTGTAATATTTCATTCATTCCTCAACCATGTTTCACTCATTCATTCATTCCATTCATTCAGTCAATCATTCGATCATTCATTCATCCATCCATCCATTCATTCATTCATTCATTCATTCATTCATTCATTCATTCATTCATTCATTCATTCATTCATTCATTCATTCATTCCATTCATTCGTTCATCCATTCAGTCAGTCAGTCATTTATTCATACAGTACGTTTTTTTATTCAAGGGAAACGTGTGAGCGTTGGAAAAATACAGAAATGTGTAAAAGAAGGAGTGGTAGAAAAAGTATGTAAAAGGCAGTTTCGGACGACCAAAGTTCTTCGCTTGGTCGCTTAATGAAATACTCTTTTCCACTACCTTTCTGTGTCTTAGATTGTGGAACGAACGAGCAGGTGAACCCTTGCGGAAGTCGTTGCGAGCCGACATGTGAGAACGCTTTCGGACAGGTGATTTTTCCATTCCATACAAATTACTAACTTTCTGTTTCGCTATTTCTTACAGTCAGTACTGTTGACTATCGCTGCCAAGGTTCGAATAATCGTAGTTTTTTCGGCGTAAAAAATCTGCTGTGAAGAAAATCGTAAGCACTACATATCATAAACCATACCACCACCATTTACTTACTTTGTCAGGTTTAGCGTGGGGTTTGGTCTTCCCACCAGTACAAGATCCCTTTCTAGCCCAAGTTCTGCGTGAAGATTTGCGACCCACCAGCATGTGTGTGCAAATCGAATTACTATCGCAAGGACGGACAGTGCGTCCCACAAATGGGTTGCGGTATGCAGTTCATCCGTTCATTTTGTAACATACTCGCATTCACTTCGACCTATTCAGGAATACCAGGAAAGCCTGGGAAGACTAGTCCAGTGAGCAAGCCAGGTGGAGCTGTGCAAACTGGTAATAAATACGGTATGAATCAGGGAACAAAACCACTAGGTGCGCTACTGTTTGTTCATGTTT
This sequence comes from Ancylostoma duodenale, assembly GCA_000816745.1. NCBI lineage: Eukaryota > Metazoa > Nematoda > Chromadorea > Rhabditida > Ancylostomatidae > Ancylostoma > Ancylostoma duodenale. The sequence goes on along the minus strand of KN730619.1, from coordinate 8,745 downwards.
TGTATGTTGAATGGGAAAATTTTGATCCCTCTTCAGTCTGCGGCCGCGATGAAGTTGTCAATCCTTGTGGAAGCTTGTGCGAACCAACTTGTGAGAATGCTTTCGGCAAGGTACACCTTTTTATGGATTCTACCAGTTGAAATGGTAGTCATTGAACAAAAACAAGCTAAAACAAGATGAATTCTTTTCCTTTTTTAAAGAACGGGTTAAATAGCAGTGGTAGCACAATATTAGTTTTACGCATGAAAACTGAACAGCTAACGTAAGGAAACGTAAGGTAAAGTATTTTGATGTAACAACCAGCTTTACTTTGCCTAGTGCACAGCTTAACTTCATTCCAGCTGAAACCATGCCCACGAATCTGTAAACCGCCAGCATGCGTGTGCAAGCCTGACTACTATCGTAAAGACGGAAAATGTGTTCCACAACAAAGCTGCGGTGAGATTTTAAGCATTTCCGGTGAAATTAGTGCTCAGTTTCCTAGTAGCCATACACCCTATTCCAGAAAAACCAAGATCAGCAGGTACCGACACCATGACCAGCTACGGTGACGAGCCCATTGGTAAGTGCGTATTATATCCGCAGTGCAGTTCGTAGGCTCCATGCAAAGTACAGCTAAAATGATGCAGTACCGTATGGTACACAGGCTATGTTCAGCTGCAGTTATCCTACTTCAGTTTTGTTGTTCTCGCGGTTCCTGACATGTCCTAACATGTGAGAGGCTACCACATTCGTGTTAGAACGTGTCAGAACGGGCGGATCGACTTACCAAAGCCGCGTCGCATCAGAGGTGCAAAGCGGTTGTGAACTGCATGCAATGAAGGACTGAGGGCTGAATTGAGATGACCGCGCCCGCAGATCCGTTCCGGAGTAGGATTGTAGAAAATATGGTGGAGGCTCAAAAAATGCCAACCTTTTCCCAGATTGACCGCTGCTTCACTAGTCATTTTGGAAGGGTGAATTCCCATTGCAGTTCCTGATGGGCAGAACAACAGTTGTGAAGATTCGGAGTGCGAAGAAGGCATGGTGTGCGTCGAAGGAGAAACCGAATCGGTGTGCGTGGCCAAAGACCCAGGTATTCTATGTTTAGATCGAGACGTTTGAAGCCTATTTGTTAGAATCTTCCCACTCTTCAGGAGTCAAACAAGTCCTTGTCCTTATGAGGCATCGCAGTATTTGTAATGTTTTCTTTAAACTATGATGTTCTGACATGGCATTACTTTACGCTGTGAATCGCAATGAAAAAATGAATAATCAAATTTCGGTTGTAAAAACTGAGAGTATGAAATTTGCAGCGAACAACTGCGAAACAACGATATGTCCTACTGGAGCGGTGTGCGAATACCGTGAAACTGAGTGTATACCTGACAAGGCGTGCTTTGCTGAGGCCGTGTGCGTAGAACACGACTCTAGTGGTAAGATGTTTTCTTTATTAGCCATGACTCTTCTCGAATTCCTATTAAAAAAATTGAGCTTATCCCGCTCAAAATTCCTGTATCTAACAGACCGTTACGGTTTCTCAAACTCATTTTATCCGATGACCAACAAAGCTTCGCTCAGACTCAACTCCAATGCCTGCAGGAACCACAAAGACATACGTGGACGAACCTGGAACTGGTGGATGTACATATGTTGCCCTGCTCATCTTTGACCTATTTTCATTCCTGATAAAGAGAAAAAGAAACAGCTATCAACTGTTTCTCGCCTCGTTCCTTGCACTATGCGTTAATTACCTAATCAGCGGATAACCTTACCTATAGCATCAGTGGTGGGGGAAAGTCACATTGATGAGCGGAGTGTTTAAATAAACTGACATTTCATGGGGCAGTGCTGAATACCAAATGAAGAAATCAGAAAATAGGGATGCCAGCAAAAATACAGTGTGGTCCAAAAATGCGGCAACAACGCTCGTTTCTCCTTTGACCAAAATTGTTTTGCTTTCATGTTGTATTCAGTTAAGATGTCCTTTCGCAACGTTTTACCGGGACAGTGCTCCGATTCACAAGTCACGTTTGATTCAGATCTCAGCCAAAAATATATTTTAGGTCCTACTGGTGTCATCGATAGACCACCCATTTGCTTTATTCTCAATCGGTAGGGTTATTAGGCTTTGGTGATACCCGAGATCAGGACTTGTTCATACCCTCTCCGGAATTTGGATTGGTTGTGCAAACACTTCAAAAAGTGTTGGATGGCCTGAACCCCAACCGCTTGCGCGCGGCGATCAGCGACTTCATTCAGCATCTTGGAACCTGTGTCAAAGCTGGCAGGGGACATCCCAAGGTGAAGGGTTGCCTTATGTTAAGTATGACTTAGTAGACATGAATCTCACAGCTATGTTCCAAATTACATATAGATTCTTTTTGGTGTACATTTTTCTGTGTTACTGTATTTATGGCCCACCCAAAGGCTTGGGCTCAGTAAACAAAAAAAAAGGGAATTTTTCAACCACTCACTCTTCGTTGATAGCGGAGGTTCTTAGCGTTTCCAGCTGTAGAGGATGCGAAACTCAGTGAAAGCTCTTTCTGCTTCTCAAGCGAGCGATAAACTCCGCTTTTTTCTCTCCAAAATGTACCCTGAGGTAGCAGATCCGCTCAAAATAGAAAAAGGATGCTTAACCCGTTTTTATTTCCAACTATTCCTTCCTGTCGTGGCATTTCAAGGATTTCGGGGAAAGAAGCGATCATTTTCAATGATATCTGTACTGTCATATGCAGTCCTCAGTGCTGATCGATCCCGAATCCATTGCAGAAATTTCCGATGCCTTTCCTGTAATAGATGATTTCCATTTTTTCCCGAGCAGGCTCAAAACACCGTACTCATACATATGTGCTATCCCTTAGCCGTGCATGGAAGCTTTCTCGGTACTTTCTAACAATTGCGTACGCCCTGTGAGAACGAGAGCCTTGCTATTGTGCTCTATACAGCTGCCTTATCCGAATTCAAGCTTTCATATGCATGAGTGCAGAAGTCATTGTCAGTCTAGGGAAAATTAACTGTAACTTATAATATTGAGGTGCGCAGCAATTTTGGCCAATTGGCTCGAGATCAGCGTTGAAACTGCATGTGGTAGTGTTCGTCTAAACAGACATGGAAGGCCACTTCGACAGAATTTCCTTTCCAGCTCCGCTTCTGCAGCCTCCGATGAAAAGAACTGAATTGAATTCCTATCTGGAATTAGGCTGATTCCATTTATGACTAATAGGCTTCTTTTTTCAGCAGATGAAAACCCATGTCTCAACTTCCCTTGTCCAAGCGGAAGGAAATGCAGCTTACAAACAGGAGAACCTACATGTATTCCAGTAACAACGAGTGAGTTAGCGGCTGCAACTATTTAGCGTTGTGTCTCTGCCAAGTCCAATCAGGCTATAAATTCAGAAACACCTAATGCAGGCTTTGTAGATGTATGTACATAGATCCTCTCTTGGAATACTTTATGTGGAACAACCGGAGCTCATTCTTGATTCACGAGAAGTTATTCATGGTTTCAGGTTCTACTCCGAAGCCAACAGGAACCACAAAGACGTATGTTGACGAGCCTGAAACCGGAGGACGTAAGAATTTTATTTGCTCAATCAATCGTACAATACCAGACCTAATTTTTGTCCCAAAATCCGTTCCCGACAGTCGCCGAAAGCCGTCAGAATCTCTGGGAGTGGACGAAATCAAACGTTGATACTACCCTCTCGATCTCCTGATTCCAAATTTCTAAAAGTGACCCTGCTAACTGCACAACCTGTGGGCATATTGGCTGGAGGTGCGCTCTAATTTTCTTCAGGCATGCATTTCTTGCTACTAAACTTCATATTTGGACTCTTCACTATGCAACGATCGTTTTGCTACCCCATACGGGTATGATTGGCGTTGGTGGAGCAAACTTTGAACTTAACAATTCTAGCGAAATTACAAAGTTTGCACACCTGTATAAAGCGAACGAATGTAGCCCATGGCGAATCCATCATAAACCAAAGGAAAAATGTTGCGTAGATACGGATTACGCACTTCACACAGCATTGGCTAAGCTTACAAGATATGAGCCTCCGAACATGGACGTAAAGGAAAAATTTTTTTCACAAGTTCCCACCCTAATAAGGGCAGCATCCCAAGGAGACCATTACCCAGCAATTAAAACAATCGTACTACGCAGTTTATTCTGTCGATCACCCGAATTAGGCTTGCAGAAAAATGTTTCGAACCCCTTTTTTGTGCCATGAAAATGTACCAGATCTTCAGAATGAAAGCAGTTTTTTCGTCATCAGTTTCAGCTCACACACAGTTTTTGGTTAGGTATTTGGAATCAGGAGCTCGAGAGCTTTCGATCGGTGGTATAAACATTTGATTTCGTCCATTCCTAGAGATTCTGACGGTTTCCGACGGATTAATCCGTCGAAAACGGATTTTGGGACAAAAATTAGGACTGGTATTGTAGTCACATCACTCAGTCACAGTGAACGTTTCCGTCAAAAATTAGCTCCAGCCAGATAACACGGCCTGATGTTCTCTATTACAGCTGAACCTAATCCGTGTTTCAACTTCCCCTGTCCAACCGGACAAGAATGCAGCTTGCAGTCGGGAGAAGCTAAATGTGTCCTCAAAAGGGGATGAGTGAGTAAATTTCTTGGAAAACTTGTTTCCATAGAGTTCTCCTGCTAATGAGGACTACCACATCCATCACGGCGAGTTTACTCAGTTCCGGCTAAAATAAGGTCATTCCAGAGTGCAGCGTAAATGAAACGTTCTCGCAATGCGGAAATATTTGCGAAGGCAAATGCAGCAATGTTGGAAATGTGAGTTAACGTCTCCATGAATAAGTGGACAATATGTAGTAGCGAACAATGTTAGGATAAATAAGCAAGTCTGATTGAGGTCAAGGAAAAATTGAAGAGAAATAAACAATGAATTGATGGAACTCCGTTTTATTCCTACCTTTTAACAGATAAAGGAAAAGTAAAACCACCATTTCCGGAATTCATCA
>KN730618.1:4673-18464 GCA_000816745.1 Ancylostoma duodenale | reverse complement strand
TTTACCCTACCCTAAGAAAACGGCTCTATGTATTGATAGCAAATTTGAAGAGCAACCCTCAAGTTGGTGAGTATGTGAGTGTTGCTAGCCGTATCCATCATTTTTACTTTTCAAACCCCTTCCTGAAACGAGCAACTCCTTTCAAAATTCCATGCTGCAACATCCTAAGCTCTATTTACTGCATTACCTTTACTCCTTCGCTCCAATCATTCCCTAAGATACACCTTTCTGAGTAATAAACTATGTATAGCAAGTAATGAGTGACTGCTTGCGTACTCTAAGTGTAACGCATTCAAGGATTTCCTGCCTGCTGCTGCAACTTTTGAGCAAATAAAAGTACAAACCGAGGAAACCGGTGAGGAATACGCCACCGTAGAACACCGATTGTAAGATGACCATGTACATTTCCTGACGAAAAAACGGTAGCGGCTCATATTCTCGAAACTCCATGATTGAACATGCGTATGGAAATCTGCAAAGTGGTGCTATCGAAGTTCTCTAGGTGGCAATGCATGGAAGATGCCAGACGACTGGAGGAAATGACGAAATTGTCGAGCGGTGAATGAAATAGAAGAACGAGATGAGCATCCAGAACGAAATAAGGGCTAGGAAACCCGAAGAAAAGGAGGTCTATAAGTGGTGCGCCAAACAAAGAAAAGCGATGTGATACTGAGCAGGAAGCTGGCTCTTGACCATGGCGATCAATATAAAAAATGACGGAATTTTCCATGTGTTGACCCTCTCTTTATTTCTCACCTGCTTGTGTTCCTCTTGTTTCCAGTTACATACTTATTTCGACTGCTGGTAAACTCTATATATGTGCTTAATTGATGTGCTTAATCTCATATTTATTCCGCCTCCCTATAATTGAATTACAGTTCAAGGAAATATACTGGCTTCACGCCTTTTTGTACGAGACACGTACATACCCGCGAAGAAGACAGCGAGGAGAGGGGCTTTTAAAAATATCTGGAGTCTTTTTGTAAACTTAATCCAGATTTTTATTATCCCTTCAATATTTTCGAATTGTTTAACAATAAAATTAAATTTTTACTGATTTTCTATGATTCAGGGTCCGCAGAGTCGCGGATACCCTACTTCAAGCAGCTCTTCTATTCTCAGAATATCCTCACTTAGAAGAGATGTAAGAGAAAGTAGATCGACTCATTTTAATGATCACCGTTGAGGATACAAAAGTGAATTGGAGTAGTTCAGTAAATACTCTTCAAAACAAAAATAAAAGTCATTGGATCACTAAATCACCGGGTCAGTAGACAATAAGTGAGAAGCCTCATAGACAGCAGCAAAAGTGTCTGCCTTATTATGCTATTATGACGCATATAGCAAATGTTATTTGTGGTGTTTCCTTCTATGTAAGACTTATGAACCCATGAGAAATGGATGTAAGGCTTCTGTGTTGTAGGATAGGGTGAAAGATGAAAATGTTGAATAGCTACCAGAAGCGGAGTGGTTTTTCGGCGTCCTTACTAAAAGAATTGAACGTACAGCTCTCATTTCTGATAACATTCGGTGGCAATGGAAGAAGATTTTAGAAATTAGAGCAGAAAACGATCGAAATGGCTATTATGATCTCTCTCAAAAAAAGATAAGGACAAGAATAAAGTATATCTCAGAATCACAATAGGGAGGTTAGCGGTTCGTCCAAGACCAGACGTAGTGGAAGAAAAACCGGAAGCAGGATTCTGGTGCTCCCAAAAAGGTCCAAGTTGGTTTCTGAGGATAACTCTGACAAAAATCTCTGTCAGTCTTATTTATGCCGACCAGATGGTGTAGGTGATGTCTCTGAAGAGATGAAATCGCTCGCTGAAACGAGGGGACGAGGAAAATGAAACACTACTGTTCTTACCTCTCTTCTTTTCTTGAATTTACTAATACAAGGGAAGACCATGTGTGGGAGAAATAAAATGTGCTCAATACATACTATAACACAGCAGAGATGATAGTAACAAGATTACATGAACGGAACAACAAATCGACACAATCGAAAGCCTTTGAAGACCTAATGAATCTTTTGCCAAATTACTAGTACTAATATGGCATAGTTACTAAGACCACTACCGCAGGAGGAATTCTTGAGGCTAAAGATTGTCCCATGATCTCAACCAAGCCACATATGGGTAACAAATATTGCTCTCAACTCGTTGCGTTTGTCTTCCAGCAATGCAGCTGGCAATACATGTGTTGGTCGTGAGAAGCAACCTTAAAATTAGTTCCCATGTTCTCGGGTCCCTAAAAGAGGGCATGTTTTGCTGATTAATTTCAATGTGACTCTCCTCACAGTTTGTTAGCTGTAATCTTTTATTACATTCAATGGTCTGAGGTTTCGACCATAACGTTTTGACCCAAGAGAAAACTTGAAAATTGCTTGATTTTATCGCCATATTGTGAGGATGTTGAATGGAGCAAAGGTTCCGGCGCACAATATGTAATTCAAAATAGAACAAGAGAACGTTCCGTTCCCCAAAGCTGGCCTATAATTGTAAAGGTCCTGATTGGTTTTGATTCCACTGCTTCTTCCTTCATTTTCTTAAGAATAGCCTGGAGAGGAAAGTAGAACAAATCCGGGGTTAGGATTTATGAACGAATAACTAATCGAAACAAGGCTAGCAGACCGATGTTCGCCTCCCGCATATCCTAATACGTAAGCTATAAATTGGCAAATCATGCTAATCATCTGTCGTAGACTTGTTTGGTTGAAGTTTCATGAATCTCTGTCCAGGAATTCAAATTTGGTCACGTTGAACGCTGTGTTACTGGTTGTGTAAAATGGTCAAATTCAGATACATGCTTCAGAAAAACAGCTGACAAGAACCCATGAGAAATACAATGAAAGTACATATTTCAAACTAGTAACTTACACATTGTGCTTGAGAAAAGCCATTTAAATCGAATTTGGCATGATGATCTGTACCAAACTTCACCAAAAGGCCACGAGCGGGCAATGCGTATCCTCACGAAGTTGAACTTCCGAAATTTTGGCAGAAGTTTGTATCAGGGCATGAAACGAATTTCTTTCGACCGCGCTACTTGACATTAGTTAGGACTGAATTATACCTTAAATACCCACTGATTTAGTGGATATTCGAAAATTCAATTTTGAATAAGCCTATAGTTTGGACATTTAAAAAAGAGGAAGCAATACTATGGTTCAGGAATAATGAGGACGCATTCATGTCTACACCTTTTTGAACATTTGAATTCTTCGAATCTAGTCCTGAATGAATAATTAAATAAGTTGAGTGATTAGATTTTTATTCGGTCGTATGTACACTTGGCATGCTTCCAGTCCTTACAGGAAGGACTTTAGTCAATGAGATTATTTATTCATTTATTCATTCATATGCACTCAGGGTGCTTCATTAAAATCAGCTGAACGGATGAGTGGTAAGTACGACAAGTATGATCAGATTAACGTTAGGTCACTATGATCAAATCATGGACAAAACCACAGTGCATACAAAAGCCAGAGTCTGGAAGAGTGCTGATAGGGAGCTTTTACAAGAAAATCCTTCTGTGACACTGAAATCTGAGTGACTATTTACAGTTAGTTAACCTTTTTACCGACATTTCATGAGGAGACGATAGGCATTTGGTAGCATAGCACTTTTCTTCGTAAAATTTTTCATAAAGACATAGGGTGAAAGTTTGTATAATAAAAAAAGGATAAAAACAACTTGTCAACCAACCAAACCAATTTTGGCTACATTGGATGAACCAGAATTCACCCTCAGGATTACCCTCTAGGGATCAAGCATTCGAGAGATATTGCAGCTAATAAGGGCAACACTCGCAAATATAGGGAAGACATTAGGGAGAAACATTCTGTGAAGCACTTCATGGATCTAACTAGAAGCCTAGACTCGAACTTTCAACAATATAAGGGTACATTATTACGCGTAAGCTTCGCCCATGTGAAGCCCTTACCCAAGGAACCAATGGGGTTCACAGGAGGCCAACGGATATAAAACTCAAAGGCGAATCCAGGCGCCCAGGAGGTGGAGGACTCTTCCAGAAACTTCATTTGATAAATAGGGCCACGCCCTTTTCCAAATTACGTAACAAGGAACCCGTGGTGAACAGTTGTCGGGGGCTGATTAAATCTGAATCATTAATCAAAAGCAGGAAACGTTCATCAGACACGACTTCTTATGAACGGTGTCATTTTGTAACGCCGACGCGTGGATTAACGAATCTGAAGTGGATAAGTTGGCGTGGATATGGCCGTTGAGTCGAGTGCTGCACGCAAGCCTCACGCCGGATTATGGCGTTTATTATATTGCATATGTCTGCTTAGACAGACCGAGAAACAACTAAGCACCAGGAATCACCGCTAGCCAGACAAAGGAAAGGAGTCCAAACCCAGGGGGTAAATCCCCAGGAGAGACGGCTAAGGCCTGCCCCATACAGTTAAGGACAAGCCTAAACCAGCTATTGATCCTTTAGGGAAGTTTGTAGCAGCTGCACAGCGATGTAGCAAGAACTCTCAGCTAGCTGAGGCTTGATGAGGAGTGACACGAGGTGGTTAGGCATTTTTTCCAACCCGCCTAAATTACGTTGATACGAGAAGAGTGCATGCGCACCCTGAAAGCCAACAAAATAGCAGTAATGAATAGCGACATAACAACGACGACGTCAGCATATGCGACCTAAAAATTCTTCCTTAGATTGGGAAAAAGTCCCCACAAGACGAGAGGAAACCCTGCTGGCATGGATATTTTCGAACTTTTGATTTGCAAGATTACGAAAGAATAGTAGGAAGGCTTGGTTTTCATCGTGGGCCAGCGACTGGGGTGCAGAAAGAGTTGGAAGTGAGAGGTAACAGGTTAGGTGAGCCAGAAAACTCTGGAAAATATCTTGGCAAGTGGAATCCCGGTGTTTCTTACTTATACATTGGTTCATTTGATTATTATTTAACTCAGGTTAAAATCCAGGGCTATTTTTGTTATACCTATTATTTATTAATTTGGGAGCAAAGTTCAAACTAAATATTTTGGTATATCCAAGCAACAGTTGATTAGTCAATTCGAACATTCGAATATTCAAGAAAGAGAAAGCTCTAGCTCACTTCTCATCTTGTTTACAGGGCCTCATAGCTCATTTGTTTGAATATCCAAATTTTCAACTCATTTGAAGTCGAATTATCGAATTATGTCACACATAGCTAATACACTATTCAGGTGTGACCACCCTGAGTAACGATTCCTGGGCAACGACTTGAGAAAACTAAGCGGAGATCTCGTGGTGTAGTGGTTATCACATCTGTCTAACACACAGAAGGCCGGCGGTTCGAGCCCGCCCGAGATCAAGTCTTTTGCATTCGTATAAACGGAGAAGTTTATGGTATTGCTCCAGTAGAAACTACGCACATAGTTTCATCTTAGCGCGACGTCTATTTTTTTTTTCAAATTCAACAATTCCTGGTCCTTCATGGTGCTTGTTGTGTTGGCGACCTTATTGATGCACGAATAAATAAATATCTAAATAAATAAATAAAATTCTAAGGAGTAAAAGAGGTTGTCAAAGGCTGTTGAAAGAGGGAAATCCCTAGAGAAATTTCTAGAAGACTTCGTGCATACAATTATGAAAAAAAAACCCACGCTCGACGTGCGAAGAATGACAAAAAGCCAAGTTGAACACTGAAAAAATGGAGAGTAGGCGGAAAGTGCACATGCTGACAGATCCCTCGTTAGCAAACGGGGAATTTGATCGAAGCAGTCCCTTAATGAGTGCAAAAAGGTGTCGTCGGTGAAGAAACGAATCCCCAAGCCCTTGCCCTTTGTAGGAAGATACGAGACCATAAAGTCTAAAAATAATCCAGACCACGACGAATAGAAAGAAGTGTAATGAACCTTTCTATAGTGGGTGACGTAGGTTTGCGACAAAATGTGGATCAAAAATTATGTAGTGGTGGGCATATGATGAAATGAAAGCAAATAGGTAAAGGAGAGAAAAGAAAGACGCGGGAAGAATGAAATAAATAGAGGGTAAAAATTTATGGCGAGCACTTGCTGATTCGAACGAATAAACGAAGCATCGCAACGTTTCGGTATTGTTGCAGGATCTTGATTGTTGTGTGTTTGAGGTGACCTAGAATGTTTGATATACTATTGATCTGTTGTGATCTACTCTGGAAAGTTTTGGAACCTCACTCTTTAGGGTATATAAACCCCACCATTGTCGCTGTATGTATGTATTCGTATTCATACACCTCGCTTCGTATTCACTCGCCTGTGCTACTGTTCTGAACTATTCAACTACTACTGGCGAACAAGTACATCAGGTATCATTAGGTTTCGTCTCGTGTATTACTCTTACACAAAACCTAAACACTTGAATATGCCACTTCGGCACTCATCAGTAGGGGGAAAAGGCTTTGAAACGTCTAACAATTGAGTTATATTTTAAAAGTTCTAATTAATTTCTAATTATTCCAGTACAAAATAATTATTGTGACTAGCGACAAACGCATGTTTCATGCATTATCATCGCTGTGATAAAAAAAAATCACCTACATAAGCTTGGGAAATAGGAGGAAGGACTCATAATCTACCACAAAGTCTAGACACTTGAATAAGCCTACTCGAATATTTTCGAACAGATTCGCCAATAGTGAAGCAGCCCATGGAGCTCACAAATCCAGCCAATCAACCAAAAATGGTAACAAGCTTGTTTATCAATGTCAAGTTTAGACTCTGAGAATTATTCTGATAGGCATATCCCTTAGAATTAACATCTTTCTGTCCCAAAGAAATCTTAGAGGTAAAATCTGGATTAGATGGACAAATTGGGATTGGAGAGCTCAATGAATACATTGCGCTCATCTGGAAGTCGTTTACATATTTGCTAGGTAACAGAAGCCTTTTTTACAGGAGTTAGAGGTAGTGTGGCCCAAAGAACTTCGGAAAAAAAACGCCTCCTGAACCTGCCCACGTATCTATTAACCAGATTTTTATTAATGATTCAAAATCAGTATTAGGTCTTACCTTGGAGGAATGTCAAGTCGTTAATCCATTGGTCTTTCGAATTAGAGTAACTGCTTGAAAGAATCCGTAGCCACCCTAGACAATTCTCAAATAGCATGGAGCTTTTTCAGTCAAAATTCATGCCGGACAAGAATGAAAACAACAAAAATTTGATGAAACTGCTTCATCCGGGCATTGGGAAGAGGAGTAGGTGGGGGAAGCAGGAGGGTGTCTATAAAGATATCATAAATGAGAAGGAAGAAATGACTTATGATAGGTAGTGAAATCATAATGGCAGATGTAGGAACCTCGAAGCTGTGAGCATCTAGAAACGGGTGATCCTGTCGTTGACAAAGGTCTTAAACAAAATTCAAGAGAAATAAGACAATAGGAGGCGAATGATGCTGGGATGGTCCCCTGACGTAGCCGTTCACGCGGTCACACACGAGGTTTATTAGAATGAGAAGAAAAGAGAAAAATATCGGCCAGGAACTATCAGCAAAATGTGTGGACTTTGACGCTGGTTGTGCATCAAACCATTGCTCAGTAGTAAAATAATAATATAATATTTAATACTATATGGTGTTATATAGTGCATAATACATAATAATATGACATACCAATATACTGTGCATAATGTGCTGTAATAAATAAGAGGATACTGGGATAAGTACAGAGCAGTGAAATGTCTATAAAGCACACATTTACTTATATGACGTGAATACGTTGTTTGAATGCAGTTAATATTCTAGACCTTCTTCGTTTTGCTTAGCTTTTGATGTCAACCCCATCATGATTTTGACCTATGTTATTCATCTCTAGTACTGCCTTCAACTCATGCTCAGTAGACTCCTCTCCTCTCATCTTCCCTAAGTACGCATCTCAAGAATACTGTCTGAACTGCTAGCGAGTTTGACGAGAGTAGGGCTCAGGCTAAAATCCTTCTTTCAATAGTCTTTAACAGGCCCACCTCCCCTCCGCTCACCAAACCTTCTCAACTGTTTGGACATTTGAATGTCTTTTTTTGCATAAACAGGTCCAGGGTCAATAGTTGCTGCCGCTCAGTGCACCGGTTACGAGGGGTCAACCACTATACCCGTGTTTCCAACTACAGGTGTCGCTCCTATGACTCTGATGGAGAATGAGGGCATCTTGCTGGTTGATGTGGACGGTTGCTTTCAATGCTCTGCCGCCTGTTTTAGCAGATTACGTTCCTTGGAAATGAGAGGTTGATCCCGAAGAAAAGGGTGGTCCTGCCCGTCCAGGGTTGGTCCCCACATACAGTTTTAGAGCATTCCAACTTGCTACACAGTAGTATGAAGGATATGCCTGATCCCTACTCCTCTCATTCAAATATTACGACTTCCTAATCCAGGGCCCTTCCTTGATCTTTACTTGGTTGTTCGTTTGATTGCTCTTCTACAGTTTTAATCTAATTCTGTTGCTAAAATTGTCTTGGACGCCTATGTGCGTATTAAATAAATAAATAAATGAATAAATAAATTTATTTAGTTATGGTTATTGTACCATAAGGTGCGCCACAAGCAGTTATGGGAGTTGGAACAAACAGACAAAAATCATAGGAAAAAATGAACAGTAACACTTTAATATCGAATCAACTAGGAAAACAAACTAAAATTTGGAGGAGTGTGACTTTAAAATAGAAAATACAACTACATCGCCTTCGCCATGCCTTGGACCCATGCTTTTCCTTCTTTATGGGTAAGTTGAGGAATTCGCTCAGCTTTAGTCCTGCAACCTAAACTGAGGTAGGCGAGATGGAGGTGGAATTCTATCAGTGCATGACAGTGATGAAGTGACATGATAGTTTGAGTCGTGAACTGTGCCAAATGGAAAAACCGTGTTGGTAGGACTATCAATACTAGGGAGGATGAGAGTCACAAACAGATATAAGGTTTGAGACCATTGAGATAGTCTCAGCCCTCCTTCTCGGAAAGATGAAGGAGAACTGTTGAGTAACTAATAATTGAATAAAGTTGAACGTTCATGTGAGGGTTAAGGAACGTGTAGGTGATACGGTGCAAGGGAGGACGATATTAGAGATAAAATTTGGGATGAAAAGCGTGGTCGCAATGAGGATGGAACCAGCGACAATATTTGAAACAGTATTTATGCCGCACCCCGTGCAGATCAACTATGTGGTCATACAAAGAGAAAAGTCAATTAGTAATTGATAGACATTCGTTTCTGTTATTTATGTTTCTGAATAACAAGCGGCAATGCAGTAACTAGAATTCCTCGTAATAATGCTAACTTCAGATTTCTAGTAAATGCGCCAATGATTTATTAGGTCGGACAATGAGTTCGTGCGGTTTTTCTGAGCATTCAGTGTATTTTCACGAAGTGGACTGGTTGAACTCAAGTTTTTTTAAAAGTTATTATCTGCAGTGCTTCTTCTTCACAGCTAGAGCAAGTACTAGCAAAAAATCGTCTCATAATTCTACGAAGCGTGCATACTGAACAAGGTGCATCCTTCAGCCCAAAATCCACCCCTCTGGAGCAGGCATCCACTTCTGCGCTGTCCCTTCAACAGTTATGGCTTCCTCTTAGACGCTGTTAACATCCCCAGCAGCTTGAGCTGCCTTTCTTCCACTCTTGTGGTGGAACAGTTGGAAGTGTCGGAGATGTTCGCTCCTGTCGAATTCGAGGGTCACATTTCACGCGACAGAAAATGAGGAGTAGCGGGAATTGGAGAAATTGGTCATGATATTTGTAAAGAGCAAGGCAAGAGCTACAAGATGACCTATAATAGCCCAAACTAACCTCAAACTTAGTTCGGTTCCTAGTAAAGATTTGAGTTGAAAAGAACCGCACGAACTCATTGCCCAACCCAATATAATCATTACTCACAACAAGAAGCTCAGTCTGTGGAAAAAAGAACGAATAAAAGAGGGCCACCCATTAACTTACAAAGAAGGATTATCCATCAATGATGGGTTTAAGAATCAGAGGAGATGTAGCAAAAAATGGCATTCATGAAAAATACCGATGCGGATATGTGTTTTAAGAAGCCCCTAGCCCAAAAATTAAGCAAGCTAAAATTCCTGAGAAACCGCAGGATGACGATGTCATAGAGGAAAGAAAGCAATTTCGGATGGTATAAAGAAAGTTAGGGAAAACTGACATCGGGATGGATAAAAACTCGACCGAAAAAAGCGCAAAGATTTAAGTTATTGCGTAATACCAACAATAAACTGAATATAATATACTTATACTATATTGAGCTGAGTTAGCAGTACGCGTTGCTAGCTGAGAAACAGTCAATTTCTTCACAGGCTTCGTGTCCGGCGTGGTTTTGCAGTTGTTATGGAATTGTTAATCAAAGCGAGGTGGATAACGTGGCTTGTATTTCATTATTTATTAGAAGTTACTCCGCCAAACGCCAGCAAGCAACGTATTTTGCTTCCTAGAAAGTTGCGGATTCGCGCGTTCCAAGCACCAGACTCAATATTTGATTTCTGACCGGATAAGTGGAAACACCTCGCTTTTAGGTGGGTCGTAAGACGTCATTCAAACAGCTGGTCTTAACGAGAAACGGAGCTAAGTCGAATAATCGGTCAGCAATGGCTATTTTGAGACGAAGACAAGCTTATTAGGGGGGGGGGGGGGGGGAGGGGGGTGCGCTGTAAATAGTGTGCTCTTCTAGGAGGTCGCAGACAAGCAAGTAGCTTAGAGAAATCCACCTACGTGCGGGGTTGCGATGGTGGTTTTAGCTCAAGTCACGACGATATATTTATATGACGACAACAAGGCAGCTATCGTGACAGCAAATGGTAAGCGAAACGAACAAAAGGGACAATGGTTTGAGATTTTTTGCTCGTTTCTATGTTAACCACTGTACTAAACCGCTTTATGACCGGTGCAAATTGCGCGAAACGTGGGAGTTTGGCGCGAAAATGACGCACGCAACGATGCTGTGCATCCTGCTTTTCCTGGATCGCTCTTCCGGGATCATGGCACTTGTGATCTTCTGGATATTTCGAGGCTAATGCAAAGCCTTTTGGTGTGTAGACTTTCACAGTAAGTTGGGGGCATCATCGTTTAGCAATTCTGCTCCGGAATTCGGAAGCATACATGTGCGGCCGGAGACATTAAAAAAAATTATGTGTAGGACCGAATCACGTACGTATCAGATGTGTTTGAATTTAAATATTCGATCCTGAATGTGCCAAAATTTAGATTCTGAGCAAGTCAAAGTTTCAGAAGCATGAAAAATAGAGAGGACAATACGGCCCGGAAGGAGACATGAGGTTGGCTGTACAGCTTTTCCATTTTAAATTATTCGATTGTTTACTTTTGATTATTCGGCTGATTACTTTTACTTTTTCAACCCAACTATACTAACAAAGTAAAGAAACCGATTATATTATTCAATGCTTATAACCTATACCTTGAATTAAGCCATATCCCCCTAGTGACGTGGAAGAATGGCAGAAAATCCGACTTTTTTCTTGTTTTCTGGATAACTCTCTCTCACCGGATTCTATGACGTCAATTCAGCCTCACAACCTCATTCACGCAGGCGTTCCAAAAAAATCTGCTTAAACAAGTCCTATAACTAAACTAAGGAGGTCTTGAAAAACCAGGAAAACAATCCATGTAAACACGCGCATCATAGCGTGAATGAGCTTAGCAGCTTAAGGCGACGCGACGCTCGTAAATCCTAAATCCTAAACAGCTTCTGGGGACAAGAAGTTCAGAAGACCAAGTAGGTCGAGATCAGTCGTCGGGATCAAATCAAAGGATGTCGTACTATGAACAGCACAGGTATTTTTACATGCAGATGGACAAAAGAGAGATACCAGTGAAGGCCGAAGGGGTGGTGGTGGGGGCGTACAGATGAAATTATAAAATAACTGAAAATTTTGATTCTATTATTAAACAACTGATAATAAAAATTTTTTAAAATACTAACAAAAATAAGTAATAAACATAGGCTTATACAAGATTTTTTAAGTGAAGCACTGAAGGCAAAGACAATTGCACGAGGCTCCAGTGGTCCGGAATCGCTCGCGCACTCAGCACTATTCGGGTCTCTTTGACTTTACTAGCTCTGACTTCCTGCGTATCCGCACATTTCATTGGCAGTACAGTTTTCATTATCGATCGATCAGGTGGTGTTACGGGATGTCAAAGGCATGTCAGGACGTGTCAGAGGCAGCTCGTGGCTAGTGGCGCATCGCAGCAGCGAGGCGGTCGCCGCAATGCTATTAAAGATAATCTTTGACGAGCTTTAGTGAACAAAAATTTGAATAAAATAAAGACACGGAGTAAAAATAAACATTGCTCCGCTACAGACGGTCAGCGTTCGAAGTCAAACATCGCCTGGAAGCCGACCTCCTAACAAAAGTAAGACAAGAAGGAGACAGAAACGGTTGGGTGAAGGAAAGAATGAAAATCTACAAAATACAAAGAGACATCAGAGATAAAAATGATAGGAATAAAGGAATAAATACAGAACATACGTAGCACGGCTTTCATTCCTTCACTTCAACGATTTATTTAACTATTTATTTCTTTAAGCCCGCTAAAATATGCTAGAAATCAAGAACAGATGCTCCAGAGGCTATATCTTTTTGAAAACCGTGAAATGGCAAGGGAAAAAAACAATAAGAATGACGTACTCGGAGACCTCTAGAGGATCTGAAGGAAACAATTTATTTGGTCTAAGTACTTTAGAGTCGAGAAGGAAGAGGAATGACTTAGTTATGGCATACAAATTACTCAAGAGGCTAGTTAAGCTTGAACCATCGGAATTTGTTCGCATAATTGAGGCTGAAACAAGAGGAACTCCTTTTAGGATATCAACCATTTCAGCTAAATCTCAACGCAGGTCGAATTCTTTAAGCAATAGGATTTGCTCTAGTTTCAATCAGATTTCGCTGCTAACGCATTTGCTGAGAAACAGCTTAAAACTGAGTTGGAAACTATGCACAGAAATTGAAATAGGCGATAAAAGCGAATCCAGGAAACAGAAGAGTTTAATTTTTATTCTTGATGTAGGACCGATGAAGGACTGGGAAAGGCCCACTATTTCAAAGTGATCCCCAGGATCTAAACACGGAAATTCAAACATTTCCAATCTTGCATGGAAGTTTGACATGGCGGATTCAAAAAACATCGGATATTCATGAGTGAGGCAAGAAACCTAGAATGCACAGAACCAGCGAATATTAAAGAGATTAAAAAAAACCAAGAACTGGTATTATCTGAGTGAAGCGGACCAAAAAGACCAAACCATCGAGGCGCAGAATAAACATTGACTAATCCGTAGGCTTTATGGGGCATTTTCTTCTCTTACTGGAACTAATTTCGATAAAAAGACCCGGAAAATAGAGCTAAAAGAGGTAACAAACACCGTGTACCCTCACATACATAGGGAGCGCGCTCACATAAAACCAGAGGCAGTGCCAATGGATGTGGGGGGAATTGAAACGTGGGAGGCGACGTCCATCCGTCCGTCGTTGAGGGGGAGGATTCTATTGGAGAGTGAGTTGAGAGCGAGGTAGGTCGCGAGTGAAAAACCCCAAACAACATTTCATTTCCCCTCCTCATCGCCATCGTCGTCGTCGCCGGCGCAGCGCTACGAACGGGTAAACGAATTCGCTTCCCCCTCCCCCGAACCCCTTCCAGATTTTCTTCCTGGCAGCCGAATTGGGGACCTTGCAGAAGACATCACCATGGGACGCAGATGATGAACATCGATTCATAGCTGCATAGGCGAAAGCAACAGGTGAACTGCTCCAGCAGGAAGTGTTGACATCGAGCTGCAGCTGTCTATGGTCTG
>KN730613.1:0-13805 GCA_000816745.1 Ancylostoma duodenale | reverse complement strand
ATTATTATTATTATTATTATTATTATTATTATTATTATTATTATTATTATTATTATTATTACACCACAAGGTGTGCCACAATCAATCATCCAAGGAAAGAAAAGCAGACCAAGAAAACTCGAAAAAGAAATGACATTCCGGTATCGAATTAGCAAAAAGAGTACAGCAAATTCTGGGTTACAAATCGGAACAAAAGTTGGAGGGTGAAGCATAAAATAGAAAATGCAACTAAAATTGCTCTGAAACTCCTTTTTGACCTGCTCTTTTCTTTGCTATAGTATTTTTGATCCCACCTGTAGAAATTTCTTCTAATTTCTTCAGGAACTAAAGTGAGGGCTATCTGGTCCTTCTTCAATGAGTCAAATGTGTTGCTGCCTCGAATTTTTTATTGTATTGCTTTCCTAACTTAGCTCCAACTATTTTATTTTATTTCCTGTTCTTCATTCGTTTGATTTAATTTGATCTGATTCTGACGCCAGGTCTTGCCACGATAGTTGATGGCACATCCTTGTGATGTATTAAATAAATAAATAAATAAATAAATTATTAATTAATTAATTAATTTTTTAGAAACGCGCCAGTTAACTAAAGTTATAGAGCTAGTCATACTTACCTTTAATATTTAGCTACTCCTTTTTGGCGGAATAGACCTCTGAACCCAAATACGGAAGGATTGTGGGAGCCCTTGTAGCTCTTCATAGGAACAGACATGCAAAACATTAACAGGATTACCGCTATAAACTGCATTCGAGAGTACATTCGGCTACGAATTGCTTGGCCACGCAAGAATTTCTTCCCGCATGAGGTGCGTAAACAGACGAATCAAAGGCTTACGGAACATCTTGCCATTATTATTATAAAATTAGCGTTTATGGTGATGAAAGAAGTTGTACATGTGATTAAGAGTTTGCAAACATCAGAAAAGCAGAGAAATGAAAGGAGATTTTGGTGTATTTAATTGTTATACTGATACCTTAGAGATTGAGAAGTTCGAGTACATAGTTTCTCTGATTACGCACAATGTAGAAGGGAGTGTAGAAGATTCTGACTAGGTACATATCCTGGTGCGAATACGGTATTATGATGGTACGTACATAAAAGGGAAATGAAGCCATACACCATAGCAATTACGTATGGTCATAATCCCTACTTGGAGGCAACATTGTTCTAGCTAAATTGCCAATAATGCCATTTTGCCAACTTCCGCAGTCAGGGAACGAACAACGTAAATTATTAGTTTGTATTACAGCTTCCAGCACTGACACGATGTCAGCCATCTGCCCTTTATTTTCTAGTAAGTGCGAATTGAACTCGTGTTTAGAGTTGTGAAATTTTGTAGACACTCCACGTGGGCTACAAAAACAGCTTAGGCAGTGCTGGCTTTTTCTAGTTGAGTTCAATGAGAATGCGAGACACCTTTAGTACAATTTGTATAGTGGTTTTTCTTTCTCAAAGTTTCGTGCTCGTACTTCCTCTGAAAAAAAAACGTAGGCTTTCTGATGTGCGAATTTTGCGCTGCTCGTTCTATTCCAAAGGTAGATATGTGTTCCATTAAACACAATGGCATACCTCACAGCGACAGTTTTGTCGCGACCGCTCAGCTCCCACCACTATCGTACAACTGTTTCTATGAATCGACATCATATTCAGTGCAAATTTTGTGGTAGAATGTCAGAACCCTCAGCATTTTGTTGCTTGTCAGAACGAAATGTCATAACTTCGCTCATTTCATCACGGTATTTGTTTAGAATATAGTACAGACATGGGAGCAGTTGCTCACAAACAGGCATCGGCTTCTTGACCCAGGGTTTTCACATGATCGAGCGCTTCCTTCAATATTCACGGATATTGTCTTCAAAAGAAAGTATACAGGGTGCGGCCTATGTTCCCGGACAAGAACTTTTTTATATCTCATGTGAAAACGATCCAATCAAAGCGATTTTTATTATGATAACATTATTTAGGAAACTTGAAAACATATTACGAATGATGCCCAATATGATTAGCTTTAGACTCATTACAAGCCTACAAGCACCTTGCCGAATTTCGTGAAAAGACCGCGATGTATTTGACAGCGACTTTACCCGAGAAATGGATCAGCGTGGGTTTTGGAAAGTAGAGGAATTCTGTAGAAATTAGATAGTATACGTTTGGCGGCTATACCTTCTTTCCCTAAAACCTGGGGAACAACTTTCTGTCCATGGTCGAGAGTGGTTTCGTCTTCGTAGCCTGGCACCCCTGTCTCGAAACTTGTAGAGACGTTAGGTACAGGGAGTACCTGGGATTGGGGACCCGAATGCTAGGCCCAGTGGGCCTCGCGGTCCTTCGATGAGGCAGAAATATGAAATCAAATTTTTTTGTCCGAGAACATAAGCCGCACCCTGTAATTTACACATATGGAAATAACTATGTTCTCAGAATATGTTGGCGAAATTTATAACAATTTCAAAGATAATAGGTATTGAAATCTTTCTATTAAATATTTCGAAAGAACTCATCAAGAGTACGAAGATCAAGGTTAGAAAAGAGTTAGAACTCTTCTCCATGAAATTATGAAATATTTTCGAAGCTTATAAACTGATTTCTTCTTGGAACCCTCATCTCTGCGAGTCCCTAATTTCCTGGCTTTCTTCCTTTCACAGGAAAAACCTACCATTAAAGAATAACAATGTTGTCGGCGCGTGGCTAGCGCTGTAGCTAGAGGCTCATTTCCTTTGTACTATGGCCCAACGGTTGTATCATATAAAAGGGAGACCGTCAAAAAATCGCGTGTGAACGGCGAAAAAACGTGGGAGGGGACAAAAGGATGTAAAGATGACTTGAGCTGAAGTGGCAGGGACAAGAACATAGTTTCTATGTCTAGAACGTCTTTGGATCCGTGAGGTGAATCCGTTTTGTCCAGTACGGCAAAGATTGCTCCTACAAGGCCTATTCTTCCTAAGATTATTTGAACTCAGAGGTGTTTTAGTAAGCAAGAGTGGAGCTCAGATCCTAAGTTTCGCCATTTTGTACAAGACGGAGTCCGGCCTAGTGAGAGATGCGCTACGCAGCCTAAGTGTTGGAAGCAGCGACGGCAAAAAAGCTTCCTTGTCACCGTACAATTGTCTCCTCTTCATCTATTCCTATGGAAACGAACTTGCAAATGAGCACTTTGGTGACAGACTGCACTTGAAGTGCAGTTATTCTCCGTTCTTGTTTCTTCATGGATCTACGAAGTAATCAAGCCATGATTCAATGAGATCCAGACCTTTTCTTGTTGAATAATGACATGAGTTGCTCGAAAGATTGCTATGTGTTAACACCGACGGGTGGGGTGGGCGACAAAGCTGGGCTCAAAGAGCCAGATGATCGAAATTCCAAAAACAAAGCTGTTTGAATACTAATTTTTGTAAAATAATAATTTAATAGGTAGCGCAGAAACTACCGAGTTCAAAACGAGAGAAGACATGATTTTGTTTACTTTATAAGATATATCTTTGAAACCGCCCCAGCCCTCCCCAGCACTTGGTGCGCATAAAAACAAGGGTATGGGTAAATAGTAGTTATTCCGAGAAGAACTTCACTGTAACTGGTAACAGTACAGTAATTTGCAGAGCTCATTGCCTGTGTCCTCAAGCATTTACCTTCTTTACTGCAATTACAGTTACAAAATTATGAGCATGCTCAAGAGACGCAATTGGCTGATTGTATAGCAGAAGCTGAGAGTACGAGTCCGGCTAAAGGAAGCCATCCTATAAAGCTGTTTGTTTTCAGGCCGCACCCGATAAAGAAGTCCCAGGACCGTTCAAGCCACCCGTGCATGAAGAACCCGCAAAGCCTCAAGAAGAACCGCCACGGCACTCGTCGCCGGAACAACCGGAGGATCCGAAATCGGCCCGGAATGAGTGCGCATGTCCCTTATAGGCTGTAGTTACAAATCCGAAATTTTCCTTCTTTCAGGCCGTCTAAACCAGCTGATAAGTCAACACGTGCTCCTACATTTGTACCCGTTAGTGAGGCAGAACCGATTACTCCTCCTACGAAGTAAGGGTTTTGTGGAAAGTATGGTGGTATAGAGTGAGAAAGGGAGGACCTAAAGAACAGAATTTCACAGAGAGAGAGAGAGAAGGAAAGAAAGAAAGAAATTGCCTGGAGTTCGATGCAAAACACGTTTTTAGGCGCTACTCTAGCACACTACGACCTCCCATGTCTGCAGCAGCTTATCGCCTCGAAGTGGACTCGTTGAATATGTTGATGAATCAGGTATGTATAAGCTAAATGTTAATTGTCGGTAGAGAAGGAATTTTTCGGACAACTTGTTCGTATCCGAGCCTATATGTTTCTTTAATATTTCAGCACACTGCACTACCAAAATAAAATGTTTTAGGCATAAGAGTCCCGATACTGTGCCGCAATATTTAGGAAGGAAAAAATTTTCTGCTGTTTTACTTGATATATATATATATATATATAATAGGGTTTACATGAAATATGTGAGTAAGGAAACAAAATATTTGAGTAAGGGAACAAATAAATAAGTAAGTAAAATAGTGGGACATCACAACAACCTACATTATGCTCTGTCAATTATAACGTAGGCGCATAGGATGGAGGCACAGCCGCGAAGAAAACTACTCGAAGGTTAGGATGCATCATCAAGATTATCCATAGTAGACCGGTAAGGTGCTTAGATTGAACCTTTACCCTGTCATTCATCAATACTTTTACCCACCCCCCTCCCCCCCCCCCTACATGACGTTGTCTATAGCGAGTTGCTACCCATATGTAATCACGGGGGTTTGACCATGGGTTTGATTGAGATTACCCATACTTTAGTGATGCATCTGGGCCGTGTATGAACTATATTGCGAGAAGACTTTTAAATAAATACACCGCCTCGCAGAGTCATACTTTGTGGCTCTACTAAAAGTTACTTCCTTCGAATAAAATGTTTCCTCAAATAGCTTCTGACATTTACAGGATGAGCACAATGCGATGCCAACTTTTTCTCGAAAATGTGATTGATAACGAGTGTAATAATACGTTATTAAATAAAAAGAAACTACATAAATCCTTGGACGGTAGGCCCAGTTTTTGAATGAAGTAGTAAGCATAGAGAGTGGCTCACTATAGTAAGATTTCCCACACGTATCCCGTGTATGACTCAACTTTACTAGTCTTTGCTAAATTTGTTACCCTTGAATATTTTTTCCTGTGACGGCTTAGTAATGTTATACTGCAGAAGTGCATTACTCGACGATAGTACCGTAACTAATTAATTGCTATGTATAAAATAACCCTTGCGTCACGATTATGCCGTAGAAGCGGAGAATTTTTCCCAGGAACTGCAATGACAAATTGCGACGCGTGAGCTCCTCGGAAAGATCCAGTTTGAGCTGCAGTACTAGTCAGAAAAGAGTTCTTTCATTTTTCGCCAGTAACTTTCCCGCTAATAACATTTCATGAGATGCTTTAAAAAGAGCTTAAAGCTAGAAATTTTAATAGTGGCCAATTGCACAGCTACTCAGTAAGAAAGGATACACGTAGGATGAATATAGGATAGAAATTAGTATGAATGTAGGATAAAAAATAACTTCTCTTGGAGGTTCCAGTCGTAATGCCACTGTGTACCTGTGGGTCAGCAGCGCAAAATCTGACCACTTTATGCGAAAATCCTAGAAAGAGGCGGGAAAATAGGTGGAAATAAAGGGTTCGTCTATGAACTACGTCTATATATGTACTTCAGCTTCTGGAACAAATGGAAAAGGGTCCAGTGAGCCTCAACTTGGTGGCTCGAGTCAAGGCCCATCCGATGTACGACTCCAGACCTATGGTCAAAGAACTGTTGGAGAGCATTATGGGTAAATTTGAATATTTCTGTCAACTCTGCTGTTAATAGTTCAGAAAACGCAAAGGAAAGTTTCTATTTAGCCGCTCAACCTGAAAAGATCCAGAGAGAAACGAGCAAACTCGTCCAGCAACAAAGCCAAGTAAGTTTCACCTACTTTGGACCTCTGCTCACCACCCCAAAAGCACCCACCCCCTTCTAAACTGTCTGCATGTCCTCTGCAACCCTGTTTTCTTCAAGGATGTTGCTCGAAAACAAGTACAGCAGAAAGGCGGATTCGACGCCACGAAAGTCGCAGGAGCTGCCGCGACGAAACGAGCGGACAGGCTGTCCCGCTCCGGCCTGGGAGAACGCCCATGGGTCAGCGTCGAGGTAATCGGGAGCATTCTCAGCTGCAACTCACTCTGTTTGTTGTTTCTTTGCACTGATGCCGTGGTTATTCCTCACACTATGACTTTTTATCGGAGCTTTTCTCCAGACAACAATGAGTTGCTGTGTACGAACAAATAAAAAAAGGATTAGCATCCGTGTTAGCTTCCAATACAGTGCGGTCATTTCATGCAAATCTTTCAGGTGGGATTTGATCCAGAAGAAGAATCAGAAGTGGAAATTGGTCACCAACAATCCGTCGCAAGCAACGCTACCGAAGTTACTGTTCAGGTGAATATTCGTTTAAGGACCTCTACAACCTATGTATATCCTTAGTATGTATGTTCTAGGCACACATGGTATAGCAATTCTGGAATATTTTTTCTTACTAAAGGCAGAGTCCTTTAATTTTCCTTTTGTGAAAAAATTCCAAGAAAAGTTTGGTCGAATTCCATACTTTGACGAATCTCCAGGAATTTCTTGCCAAGGTTTTAGAGGTTATCAATTAGCGATAACCACCATTTTGTAGTTTGATCTTTCAAGTTGTCAACTCTCGAAATGAACACTTGTACTAATCATCAAGTGATAATAAGGAGAGGAAGAAAGGGTGAAAAATGGGAAATTTCGCTGGACAAGAAAAAAAAGGGGGATGAGAGATGTCATTTTTGTAGGGCGTTTCTGCAATGAATTAGTTTTAAGATCATATGCTTTATCTCTACTTCATCCCGCCATTTCAGTCCACCTCATTCGAGGACAGCGACGTTGATCAACGCGAAGCTGATCAGAAGAAGACACCAACAGCAAATGATATGCAAATGGACCGTCAAACGCAGACGCTGAAAGAGGAGGAAGAGGCGGACAGCGAGGACGAGGAGGAGTACACCGACAGCGAGATGGAGGAACTAGCAGATGAGGTGGAACAGGTGCGACAGAAGGGGCACTGCCACTTCTGTTTCTATCAGCACAGAAGGTCATTGTGGGTGTTGAGGTCGAGCAGAAGATCGTTGTGGAGCCGGCGGAGCCCGCTCCGCCGCCGGATCCGGTCGTCGTTCAGCCGCAGTTCCTCGACGCGTTCGATCGCGGCTTGGCGAAGAGGCAGAGCAAGGGCAAGTATCAGGTGAGCTCTGGTCTTTGATCTTTGATCCATGATGTTTTTGAATAGCGGAAAATTAGGCCTACAAATCATCTCTTAATGTAATAATTACATCATCAAACGAACAGAAGTGAATCTTCTATTTTTCTCCTAAATCACAAGTGGTTTTCTTACGTGGGAATTAATACATACACAAAAGTGCATATCAACAGATCATGCACTTTTGTTCTTATCCGAGACCTTTTTTTTATTTTGTAACTTACTGTATAATTCTTTAAAAGACCACGTTTGATTGCTCTCTTAACACGCTCGATGGCCCTAGGAATCAAAAATCTTCGAGTTGTTCTTGCAAAACTGAGCCAACTATCTTTTCACCTCTCTAACACCAATAGAAGGCTGTCGCATAAGTCCTGTCGGTCTGTGTCGCTGTGCCGCTCAAGTATACTGGCCTCATTAACTAAACCATTATTTTAAACTTTCACAGAACAGTAACTGGAGAATAAAGTACTGATTATGGAGTTTTTCGATGTGATCAATTCACAGTGCTCATTTGTTTCACTTTTGCTAGCTCACTGACAACCTAGCATTACTATCTTTAGCAGGAAAAGCGCAGCGAGTAGTTTCTTTTTTAAAAAATACGCCGGAGTTGCCACTTTTGAGGTTTTGTTGACATCATTAAAATTCTTGAGAGACGAAGTTCCTCGAGTTTGATGAGACATCGTCTGCGTCTTGTCATGAACGATTACTAGTAAAATAATTATTGTTAAGGGACGATGTTATATTAGGTAGTACATAAAAAACTCGTGAAAAATGCGGCCAAACTCGTAAAAATGTAGCCTTTTCGCTTCCTTTTCTATATATGGGTAAAATGGCTCAAAAATTAAGTCCTCCTGGGAAGTCGTCATTATGGCAAGGAGGATTTTTCTTTGATCAACTTCAATGTAGTTCACTTGCCTTTTGTTTCTTCTGTTTGATTGTTTGGTTTCTTCTGTCTTGTGCAATACGTATACCGTCACTCCAGACCTTTTGGCATGCTATTGCGGGAAGTCTTGAATTCAATCAACTAACTGAATTGCTTGAATTGTCTGCATTGCCTGAAATGTCATGTTTTCACAGGAAAATCAGACGGCAAACTTGCTAAGGTAGGGGGTTGTGGTAAAGGAGAAAAAACCGAGTTTGTTTAACCTTTCTGTTCTGCTACGAATGAGTTCCTTAAAAAATCACGGGGCCAGTCGAAAGTATTCCTATCTCCTCCTGTTCTAGCTGTCCAAAGACACTTTTGCTATGGACATTCCTTATCATTCATTTATAACAGAATTACTTCTTTTGAGGATGAGCTCGTGCAACGACGTCAACGTTTCTGCCGCCATGCCGCACACGAGAAGGTGCGGACCCTTTCTTATGACTTGTGCAAGATTCCAAAAATTCGCAAATGTGTTGTGTCGAAAGTGAAGATCCATGCGGGAAATTAAACGTCGCACTTAGACGGCACGATTGACCATTCCAAAACGAAATTTTGGAAAATGTCGATGGAACTTGAAGCTTTGACGTCGGTTCTAGGCTACGGCTATACTCCTCTAGGAGCATACGACGCTTTCAATCGGTGCGTCGCAGCGACACTAGCTTTAGTGCCTATCGATTGGAGGCGGTGCCGCGATGATTCTGTCGTTGCTGTCATTGGCCCACAATCGTTGCGTATCAAAACCAGTGTCGCCGCACCGTAACGACTCCTATAGGAGTATAGCAGCAGTCTATACTCCATTTGAGGCAGAATCACCCACTTCTGAATCATCTCTGAGATTTCCATATAAAACGAATCCCGACGCGGTGCTGATCACAATGGTATTCGTGATTTTGTGCAATACTGCCAGAATACCCGTTTTCGGGATCCAGTTTTCGGGAGCAAGTGGGCGGGGCCAGTCAGGAGGACGAGGATTCTGAATAATGCACTCTCGGGGGCGCACATTCAGAAACTTGTACTCCTCGTGAAAGTTCCTCATCATCCACCTTATAGCGATATACGAAATTCGCTCTTTGTATGACCAGCGAAGGAACAGATGCGGTACCCCCATAGCCCCGTCTTGGCTCCGCCCACATGCTCCCAAATGTTGGGGCTCGGAAAGGGGTGTTTCTGCGTTTCTGTGAGGAATCACGTATACCATTCTTGTCAGCAGCTCCTGGAGATTCTTGTCAGGAGGAAGTCTTGAACGATTTTGACGTGGGGCCTTGCTTTAAAGTACGCAAATCGACTTGAATGCCTCCATTTTTTATCCTCATTCCCACTGATTTATATGTCCATAGTTGAGAGAGAATAGCATCATCAGTACTGAAGGTAAGATAGTAAAGCAGAGGCGAGATGAAAGCTCAGAGTGGCAGGACCTGTGTTCTCTTTAAGTTCTTATCGTAGCCTAGTAGTCTGAATTCCACCCCTCTTTGCATGTTTCCTTCATGGTAACATCTTCTCTATTGATTAGTGTTCCTTTCCGGAATGCCAGCATCAACTTGCACAGCCATTTTTTTTCCGAGATCATCTACACCCTGTCATATCTTTGAATAAAGATTAAACTGCACGTTGATATACGTAGCAATTTATCGTGCTCCTTACACTGTCTCCTGTAGTTTCACTGACTGCTCGTTAGAATTAGTAGAAAACCCTGCAGTACGGTCTGTTTTAGCACAGCCGCGTTGACATGTATGGCCGTGGCGTATCAACGGAGTGCGAGTCGCCAACGCTGCCGCGAAAGCCCCTCGGGGGACCGCAACCTACGCAAGAACAGTCACCCTTTCTCTTCGACAAAGTATGCAGTCGCGCACGGAATGCTGAGCTTCTTTTTCTTTCTTCTAACACTTCAGTTTTTCATGGCTCGTCCACATTTTTCTATGGAATATTCAAGCGAAAAAGCAACAGACGTAAACTTTTTACGTAGTGCTTTCTGAAATTTTCTATCTAGGCGAAGAAAATCATCATGCAGTACCCTGGCCGTCCGGATCTTTCCGAGATCGAGGATGGAATGATTAAGAAGAAGTGAGTTTCTCCAAAGAATGATCTTTAGGGTGCATTTTGCTGTTGATTTGCGATCTGCTTTTGCTCGACGAGTATAGCACCCTACATCGTCGCTGCTCGGGCGACATTGATATTGATACATATTGATCATCATGTGATCGTATGGCCGTGTTTATACTTCATCACGACGCGACCGTTGCGCTCGCACAAACTATTCAAAAGCGGTTGGTTCCACGTCGAAACTTTTGCGAGAAGTGGTCGCGACATGGTGCATGGTGGTTATGCTCGCGACGCGTAGTCGGGTTCCCTGCGTGTGTTGTTTATACTACTTCCTTGAAAAGTCACCCAATGATTTCGTCGACTAACATCGCCACCAGTCGCGTCGTGCATGTTATGGCTGTCGCCGCGACACCATCATTTCGCGATGAAGTAGAAACATGGCTTAGCGCAGCGACGATGGGGATATTCTGCTCAAAATCGATATGTATCGGGATCGGTGTCTCCGAGCAGGGCGACGCAGGGTGCTATACTCGACGTGAAGTAAGGCTGCGGCATAATTGCGGTATTTCTTTACCCACTGTGGTCTATCGCATCCAATGTTAACACCTTTTCTTTAGGAAAGACTGGCTGAAAACACAGGATCCAGATCAACAAGGTGGCAGCGACGCAAGTGTCACACCCACTCCGAGGTGACCGTCTATCGCCTTCCTTATTTTTTAGTAGTTTTTATTTCTCGCACTATGGAGTATGAGGGTGTTGAAGTTCTATCACCTTACACTGCAGTTACCACTATGGTTTATTTATCAGTAGTATTTCAACAGTTAATAGTGTTCTAACATGCCAATTAGGGATATTTCAGAAGATTGAAAGTTTAACATAAATCAAAGATAATGACATATTTTCACACAGTATTTCCTCGGTTGCCTCTGTACTCACCTGGAGTGTAGCAACCTGCACTACCTAAGCGATATCGATTTTGATACGTATAGATTACCGGCGGTTTGTGTAGCAGCGACGATAGGCTCGGCCCAAAATCGATAGGTATCGTATTGAGGTTGTTCGCTAAGGCTAATCGAGGGTGCTACCCTCCAGTGGAGTTTAAGCACAGCTTTATAAGGAGATTATGCAAAAATCGTAGGGATTCCATTAGCACTCGCCTTATTCAATGTCAGCTGTAAGCCTGAGAAAATAATCTTTAAAAAAAACAGCTCTTCAAGATGCATGATCTTTGTAGACTCGTTCCTGATTTGAGATGATAGCGCAAAATCCGTTAAATCAGCTGTTACCCGGAAATTGGGTAACTGAACCATACAATGTTCCAGTTGTGTGGGATCAGTGCCGCCAAGGTCTCCTCCCCCTATGGATCATGAACACGAAGGTGAACCCCACAGTGAAGAAGTGGTAAGTACAGAGGTCTTCTGGTAAGAAAATGACTGAATAGCCATTTTGTAGGCCAGCCAAGAGTGCTCAGAAGAAGAAGAGTCAGAGGAGGAGTCGGAGACGGAAGTGGAGAACCGTGTGCCGCGTGGTGCCGTCATCAGCTCAGTGAGGAGAGATGGAGGTTCGTTATGGGCACGTTGGGGGTTTTTGTCTAACAGTGTGGCTAACGTCTTTGGTAATTCCGTCAGGGATTTCATGTATGTAACTTCGGCTGGTGATTTGCTAACCGAACCCTCTCATTCGGGTCAAGTGCATCAACACGCGTTTATCCTGTAACAAATGGCACCTTACCATTGACATTGCTTGGGTTAATCAGTTGTATGACCCTTTAGATGAAGAAACGCTTTAGAAGTTTCACCAGTTCCCTAAAACTCTTCCGAGAATTCTCCTTCATGTTCCTGTTCGCTGCGGCTCTGCGCAGTTACTTTTTGCTTTTACTTTAGTAGGAAACCAGTCTGGCTAAAATAATCCACTTAAGAACATGTTCATCGGGGAATTACGCTAATTTTACTCTTAGGAATAGCTCTCTCGCTTTATTTTTGCCCCTAGTTTTTATATTTTTGAGCACTGTTTCCATACTTTGGTGTCTAGATCTCGTCATTCATGATTTTTGACAGCGTCAATCTTTTCTTTTCAATTTGGAAATACCTTTCGAGAAGTGTCAACTCCAAAATCAGTAAAACTTTGTGGAACGGTCACATATGTATGGTTAGTATATATTCACGGTCATCTAGAATGATTTCTGTTCTCTCTTGACACCACATGTTCCTTCACGTCTGACTTGTATCGTGGCGCCCTTAACGGGTTGAAACAAAACATTAAGACCCGTCAAAACAAGTCTGCTACGTGGCATAACTTGTAAGAACCAGAAGCAGATTGCTTCAAAGGAATCTATTCACGGCCGCGAGCGGGTGCGGCGCGGAGCCATGAAAGAACAAGAACTGAATAGGGAAGTCAGCCAGCACAAACCCGCATGGCCAGAAGTCAGCCAGTATAAACCCCCATGGCCAGTTTGAACATATCAAAGACGTTTACTCTTATGGGGTGTAACAAACTATGTAGCCGCCTGTAACTCCGAGAAGGCCGATGGACTGAATTTGTCTGCAGGTGCGACTTTATCACGGTGTCGGCCAACTGATCTATTTTTACGCTTTTTTTTCTGTAGAGTTGTGATACACATGTGGTATAATTACATATGTGGTATAATTCCTTCCCTTCTGATGCTATCTCCTGCCACATAGTAAAATATCCCTCCAAACGCTTCCTACGGCGTCCTGCCATCTACGGAACCAGTGCAGTCGTAGTCGTGCAGACAAAGTCACTCCATCGGCACTCTCTGAGCTAACAGACAATAGCATATGTGTAGCATTTATTTTATCTTTATTTCACCCACGATAACTTTCCTAAGTGGCGCTTCAGTGAACAGTCAACTTTCTTCACATTTTCGTCCTCTTTCTGTTTCCGCTCACATTTTCCCCTTGTATAAGCTGTTTGTTAAAATTAGTTGAACTGCAATTCTAATCCAGAATAGCGTGGAGGATTGAGGCTGATTCGCTGTGTCGTGAAAATATATACGTGTAGATTATTGTCCCTTACTCTTACTCTCCTACTTATTTTAGTATTGTAATAAGGACGTTGGTGGTCAAAATCCCCATCTACGCTTGACCGACCGTAGAGTAAAAATTCGAATTATTCGAGATTTCACTCTATCGAAAAATGTCTAAGTGTAATTTTGAAGATCACTGTGAGGTAGATTTTCAGCCAGCAATTTCCCGACATTCAACCCCAGTTCCAATTTCATCAGTGCTGCCGACGCTTTTTGTCCACGCTCCCTTTGTTTCCCTACTATGGGAATTGTATGGAGTTTGTTGACACGAACTCGCGTATCTAGCCTTTGCTGTGCACTTAACCGATTTTCCATTGATTTTCCCCAGTTTTCCGTTTCAGCTCTGCTGTTGCAATTTTTGCTTGTTTTCTGGATGCGTTCGTTCCTTTATTTCCAAACGCTTGCCTAACGTTTAGATAAAATTGAGACGAAAGTGGTTGATCTGGCGGCGAGGAAGCTCTCGTAT
>KN730612.1:0-13805 GCA_000816745.1 Ancylostoma duodenale | reverse complement strand
TTAGCCGGACGATCAAGCTGGTGTACTCCTAAAATGAGCAGTGACTGGATGACAATTCCTTTTAGAGAAAACAGAAAAGAGTGCTCCTCGATGCAAGTCCCTCTGTATCTCGAGAGGACGAATAAGACCAACCCAGACGTACCGTTTTTCTATAGATATTCACCCACACCTGTTCCCTTGTGGATTACGGCTTTTTCCTTCAATCGTCCCAATTCTTTCTACGGCTCTAATATACTTTATGTTGTAAAATAAATTTGATTCGTATACTGTTTGTATGCGTATTGTTCTTATTCAGCCCGATCATGGTAGAAAGCAGCCAGGTATACCCAAATGGGCCTGGACGGGCAGTGAATTCCGTTTGGTGGGCCATGTTACTCCGTGCGAGCGGCGAGCGAATTGCGTTCGGGCGGGCAGCAATTTCCGTGCGAGCGGCCTTCCACTACCGTGCGGGCGGCCTTCGATTACCGTGCGGCCCGCGCTAGAGATGTCCGCCTGCACGGTATTCGATGTCGGCTCGCACGGCATGAGTGTCTGAGAAGTTATTCTCTTCCGCACTCCCCTCTTCACTCCTTTCACTCCTTTCGTATCTTAACCAACCATCCTTTTCATTCTGTTTATATACACCGTTAGACCCTTATCAATTTCCACAACTGCCAGCTAAACATAAATCATTTCATGAGATCGTTAGCACTGATTCAGTCATCATACATAATATTAATTGGCATTTTATGTGTGTCTGTTTCTGCAAGAGAACCAGCCCCTCTCGGAAAAATCCAACAACATCACGGTGTTCAGCTTGTCATGTTATGCAGGACAAGTGTGCAAATTTTCATTTTTACCTCAATCCACAGGTGTTTGGTCCACTCTTCGTCGCTTGGAAAACCAACAGTTGTTTATATCACAAAGATAATGAATGAGTCTTGGTGTTTATTTGTCTGTCTTTATCAGGTCATGTGAGGGGCAACATGCGGATGAGTATGGTTTAGAGAGAACGGGTCGAATCAGAGAGACGTGAAACGGCAACGACGGTGGGGAAATTAGGGGAAACAGGATATATGACGTCGCCAACTAATTTGCCCTCGTAAAAATGCAAAGTAGAGAAGGAATGGCAAATTCCGAATACTTCGTGTTCTGCCACTATTTCATTTTCACTGTGCCATACCGTGCCATACCCCGAACGGTCCGGATTGTGGCCATTCATTCCCAACTTGCATTTTTACGCGGACAAATTAGTTGGCAGCGTCATATATTGCTATGGAAGAGATGCGCTGGAGTACGGTAGTGAGGAAGATGCCACTGGACGGGTCCGAGGATCCGAGAGTGGTGCGCCAGTGTCCAGTAGTGGAGAAATTATCACTCTAGCGCTTGGCTAACGAAGCGAGCGCTAAAGAAGCCTGAGAGGCCGGCGTTAGCCGGACGATCAGGCTGGTATTCAATTAATAGCCCCTGGGACTGTGAAGAATGCGAGCGAAGCGAGCATCAACAGATGTCTGGAAGTCCGGAGTCAGCCGGACGGCCAAACTGGTAATTTATAATATTAGAGGTCTGTGCCTAATTTCAAGTTCTTCACCTGTTACATAAGAATCATGACTTATAATAACGGGCTTAGTCTGTTTGTCACGTGTGTGTGTGAAAGAAATTCAGGAGGCGTGGCCTAGAGTAAAGAAAATGATTTATCATGGTTCTTACGGTGTGATAAGGGTGCGCCGGCGCCCAGAAGTGGAGAAATGTCACGAGACGGGTCAAAATGTGAGAGAATCCCACAAGGCAGGTTCATTTCTGATTAGTGTGCCGGTACCCACTTACCCACTTCTCCCTTCCCTTCTACATACCCCCCCCCCCTGGGCCTAAGTGCAAAACATTCGCTCCTTTTTCAGTTCAGTCCATTTGTGTCTGAACAGATTATACCGTTCATTCTATAATATTTTTATACATCGGTAGATCCCTATCACTGAGTTGGAACAAACACTAACCAAACAGAAATCATTCTAAGGGTTCATATGTTATGAATTGGTTACATCCAATAATTCATAAATCTAAGACCAACCAAATGGCATCACTTTGCTGTTGTGAGAAAGTGCACCGCCTGCGAGTTTGAGGTATTTTTAGGAAAGCAATGGCGCTACTTAGGACGGTATAGATTCTTATCTCTTAAGAGGTTTTCACGACTTTTTTTGCATCCAAAGTAAAGTACGGGAGCGTAGCGAGCATGTCAGTAGAAGTGTGGAAGTCCGGCGTGAGCCGGACGGCCAAACTGGTGTTTTATATAAAATGACCTACTCAGGAACTTACAAAACCGTGTTGTGAAGCAAAAAACCCACGTTCGTATCAAAGAACCCATGTTCGTATCAAAAACCCATGGCCGTACCGAAAAATATATGTTCGTAGGGAATAACCGTGGTTAACATAGGATGTCCATCAGATGTGCATCGGTTTGGGGCAATGCATGAAGCTGCCATCGGATAACCGATGTTGCCATCAGGAAACCGCTGTCAACTTCATGCACATAATGTTAACTTCATGTATGACCGGCTCCGCCCATGTTGATGTCGTGTAAACTTTACGCCATGACGTCACGCAACACGTTTTTCGTGTTGCGCCCAGTGAGCAACGTGTTCAAGGCAGTGTTTCACCTCGTTTCATTGGGTGTGGATCACTCGTCACGCTGACTCCATCTCTGAAGTTCAGTGGCGACCTATTTGGCAAGAAAATGTGTTTGGCAAGACATTTTCCTGGAAGATTTTCCGTTATCCTAGAGTCTGTTTGCCAAGACAAAAGGCGAGAGAATATGCTGGCTACTCATTTTACGGGTGTTTGGCAAGAGAAATGGCAAGGGAATATGTTGGCGACTCATTTTTCTAGAAAAGCACATACGACGCATCAGCTGCCGATTTGAGTCGGTTCAGCTACCCAAGTTTGAGTTACGCACCTCCAGAATGGAGGCGTACACTCAGAGAGTGGAAGTGCTAGTCTGAAGTCTAGCTGCCAGACCGAATCACAGCCACATTTTTGCATGAGGATATCTCCGTGGTCTTCGCTCTAACTGGCAGCCGGCTGACCACCACGGCGATATCCACGTATTTCGTGCCTCCAGGCACGGAATCGATGAATGTCATCGGTTCAATTGTTTGGGGAGGTACTTCACCCGAACTACTTTCTGGATCTTACCACTGAATGTAAGGCTTGAATATTGTGGTAATTTTGGTGGCGCATCCTGGAAATGAGAGGAAATAGAAGTACGTGGCGAAATCTCACGTAAAATGTAAAAGCGCAAGTTTTGCATGGCGACCTATTTGGCAAGGTTTGTATGGCAACCTGTTTGGCAAGGTTTGGATGACGACCCATTTGGCGGGACATCATGTTTTGCAAGACATTTGGCGGAGTTCGTTCGCCTAGCTCGTTTGCAGACCCGTTTCCTAGGTAGCCAAACAAACCTAGCCAAATGGATCGCCTATGAACTTCAGAGAATGGTGTACGTCATAACGCATAAATGTGACGAAACCCGTCTTCGAAGAGTCCGAATGTGCAGTTCACGGACCACTTGGGCGGAGCGGCCTGTGACTGTGCTGGCTGCCCGCCACGACAGCAGCGCTTGCAACATCTCTTCGCGTGCCCGATCGATCACCGGCTTCACATGCGCAATCGGCGCGACAAACTGTTCCAAACCCCTTTCCGGAAAAATGTTTAAAAACAGGTTTAGAAGCCGTTTTGTAACATTTCATGCACACTGCTGGATTCAGCGTGTCGAGGAGATTCAGAATATGCTGAAAAGCTCAAACACGATGATGAGCTGACACACTGCCTTCAAGAGGGCGCAACACCGCCGTCCCAGCTACTAATAGAAGTATGGGGTCAGTTATCGATCGGTGGCGACAACAACCACTACATAACTTATTGTTAGTATGCGCTTGCCCGCGTGATTTTCGATCCAAAGAACTTTTAGTTGTTTCCGGTGCGACGGCCCTATTTGAACCTTCCGAGTTCCTATTATTCTAATACTCTATGTCTCTATTGTTTCTCTTCATACATATTTGAGATGGATGCGGTAGAACAACAAAACGAAGGGACGATCGATCGCTGACGACAGCGCCAGCAGAAGGCGTGACTGCGCGTTGGTCCCACCCCACCGATGGTTACAGTGTATTGTGAAGCGCCTGCCGGCCATAGAATCGCTTCTTTGCAACCTATCTCTTGTCTTTTCAGCTTAGTCAGGTTGTAATATTCGTCTTCAGTGCAATCAGCGGCGAAAAGGGAGATTGGGAAGGGCACCCTATAAAAGGTCATAAGTTTCACCCTGTAAGCCAAAGCACTAGCCAGACTTCTTCAAAGACTTGACTCAAGGCAAGCGCGGCTTCGTAAGAGATGAGGTGAGCAAAAAGGACTCCTTACGTGGGTCTTGGACCTTGGTTGAATAATCATCCACTCCTTTGGAAATAAGAGCAAAGAAGGGAGATTTAACCCGAAAATTTTTCGTCGATTAATTCCATTAATTCCGACTGAAATAAGAGTAAAATTAAAAGTTGTTTTAAAATTACACTTGAAAAAGTACCCTTCAGTGCCCACAGCAACGTTGGTACTGAACGAATCCTGCTCAAATTTCACAGTAAGATTACGAATACTACTACTACTTTTACTATCGTGGGAAATTGGAATCAGCTGTTATTACAAGAGTTTGTGGGGTTATCATGCGAAAATTCTGCCAGAAGCACTGCTTCCTTTTTAGAAAGGGACGACAAGTTCTGCACGGATATTTTTCTGGGAACAGGCACATGACTGCAAATGACAATGTGCTATCTAACTCTGAAAAATAATTAGATTTGATTTGGTAGAAGTTACACCTGGTACTGAACGGATCCTGCTCGAACTTTGTAGTAAGATTACGAGTACTACTCTGGCACCAACTGCCAGAGGAAATTGGAACTGTCTGATTTTGAAACGAGTATGACCGGTTATCATGCAAAAATTCTGTCTACAGCACTGATGTCAGCACTCATAAAAGGACAGGTTCTGCACGAATCCGAATGGAAATAGGCTCATGGCTGCATCTGGCAATGCTCTATCCAAAACTGAAAAAGGATCAATTGATTTTGATAAGAGTTATAAGTGAAAAAGTACAAAATTTGTGGTGAGATTACGAGTACGATTCTACTGCCCACTGCCAGAGGAAATTGGAAATATTTGATTTTGAAAGGAGATATTGCTCAGGAATTCTCTGCACCCTTAATTTACCCTAAAATTTAGGGTTAAGTATCGGCCCAGAGAATTTTCGTCAAACAACTTCCTCTAAAATCAAATATTTCCAATTTTACTGGAGCGGTTAGCTAGAGGAGAGGCTGCTCGCTCCAGTAAGCAATAAAATTGCCTCGTTTACAGCGAAAAAAAAAGCTAAAAAACAGCCTTCAACACCATTTGGAGCTAAAAACGGCCTTCAACACCACTTGGGCACAATTTCTTCAAATAACTCCTTCCGAAATCAATGATTTCCAATTCTATTCGCACTGTTGTATTCAGGAAATATTGCTCTATCAAACCAGTGGCAGAAGCGTCCACAATATCCATCCCCTCTCAAATTTTAGCTGGAAATTCGAAAATTATATGACACTGCCAACGTGTTAACGTGCTGCAACGCCAGTGTACTTGTTAACACTTGTTGACTCGTGTGGACATGTCGATGTGCATTGAAAACAGAAGTCAATGTTCATCGCAAAAACT
The DNA here is from genome assembly GCA_000816745.1 of Ancylostoma duodenale. NCBI lineage: Eukaryota > Metazoa > Nematoda > Chromadorea > Rhabditida > Ancylostomatidae > Ancylostoma > Ancylostoma duodenale. The sequence goes on along the minus strand of KN730612.1, from coordinate 8,093 downwards.
TGTCTTAACTTGCTTACAATGGGGGCTTCGTAGATTCTTGACTAGATCAAAGGGGACCTCGTAATTTTTTCTGCTCAAGCTAAGCGTGTGCCGAACTCTGGCACTAGCCCAAGCTTGAGCCTAAGCCTATACTAAGCCTAAGCCTAATCTGATGCTTACCCAGACAAACCCCGCTCGGTGCGCGGGACAATCTCGCTGACCGCCCAAGTAAAGGGGCTTGCATACTTTTGCCGCTGCGGCACCGGCGCGGCGACGGCAAGAGTGGGTGCGCGGCAAAAGTTGCCGCCCGGCGACAAAATACCCTCACTGACGTTCCTTGCCGCGCGCCGCTGGGCGATGTCGTTGGGCGCCGCCACGACAAAAAAGTATGCATAACCATGGGCGACTGTCGCCGCGGCAAAAGTCTGCAAGGCCCTTAAGGCTCCGGAATAGCGAGATTGAGGCGCGCGCCCAGCGGTGACGTCACAGCCGGTCAACACCGGATGATGGTCAATGTTTGATCGTGAGGCGACAAGGGTTCATCACGTAGGTGTACTGATGGTGCATAACCATCTCTACAAAAATGTTCGCCATGAACTCCCCTTTAACGAGGACTAGCGGTTGGAAAGAACTGGCTTTGCTTCCTTAAAAACCGAATCTGTTGGATGCACTGACCTGCGGAGCCCCACTGCTTCGTATCTATTGCGGGTGAAGATGTGCTGACGCGCGCGCCGAGCGATGTTCCCGCGCTCGCTCCACTGTCACTATGATTCCAATAATATACGTGAAAACGCATAAAAGTGACGAAAACCCGGTTTTCGGAGGGTCCGAAGGTGCAGTTCACCGACCTTGGGTGAAGCGGTCCGTGAATGTGCTGGCTGCCCGCCACGTCTGCAACGTTGCCCAACACGTCTGGACGTGTCCGATCGATAAGAACCACCGCTGCACACGTACACTCGGCTCGACAAACTGTTCCGAATCCCTTCTCGGAAAACGTTTGAGAAAGGGGGCTAGAGACCGTTCTGTAACATTTTATGTATATACGACTGGGTTCAGTGTGTCGAGGAGATTCAGAATCTCCTTAAACTTCAAACACGAAAACGCGGTGAAACACTGCCTTTAATTATTTGAAGTTGACTACGTTCAGCTGTAGGCCAAGACCGGTATCAATCTTTATTATAGCTAACGTTTCGGCGTTCTCGCCTTCGTCAGAGCCTGGAAAGTCGTGACATTGGTAACTTACCCTCTCAAACACCTCATCTTCCTACAGAAACTTAATTCAAAAGAGAAGTAGAGTCAGAAACAACACCAGAGACGCAAATAAGTTACCGCTCACCTCAATAACCGGACTGTGGGTAGAGTAGTGGACCACCTAGTGCCAAACCTTGTCGCTAGGGGTATTTAAGGTGCCTTAGCGACCCGCCCACGCAGATCAAAACCCGCAGAGGTTTTGAAAGGGTGCAAGCTCGTTGGTTATAGCGATGCACTCCTCCTTCCTATTCATTTTAGTACTTTTAGCTGCAATCCAAAACGCTTCCAATGTTTTCCGTGCTAATACATATATCGGGTTCATGTGACAAGATCGTGACGCCAACTTCGAACTCCACGTTATCATGTGATTGCCTGTGATGAGCACCTGATGGAGTGGAAGGAAAAAAAACCCTACAACTGAACGTAAGCAACTTCAAACAACTACCGTCATGCCAAGATTTCAAGAAAGTCGAACTTGGACACTGCCTTTAATGTGCAATAGTGCCAAATAATGGACACGATGTTGTAGGGGAGTATGGAAAACATGTAGGAGAAAGAAGGCGAAATGGGTATCGATCTCTTCGCAGAACTACATCCGGCATTAGGTACAGTTTGTCCGAAACGACGAGTCCGCCCACGCAAGCGGGGATCGAGATGCGGCCATGTTTGCCAGCAGTCCACGTCATCATCTCCAATCTGTATTATATTACATAATCTGTATTATATTACACATTCATTTGCCTGTGCTCAAGATGGACGATCGACTTTCTTCGCTCAATTTGCCCAGCATTTGCACGTTGGAGGACCTTGAGGATAGTATGGAAGAGTTGGTTAAGCTCAACGAAGAGGAAGGGTTTCTATTCACCCTCACATTGCCCAGCCAGGTTTTACCAAGTAGAGGCAAGAACGCTAAAAAGGCAAAATCTTGCGCTTCTGAGGTTACGCAGAGTGATGCACCGAAAAATCAAGGGCGTTTCGCAGATGAGATCGAAAGGCAGTGCTCCATTGTAATCTCCGGTTTTCCTGAACCAGAACATGACTTACAGGGAACTCCAAACGGTCGCAGACAGAGGCGGGACCTCGGCGCCGCTCGCTTGGGCAGAGACACGAGCGCTCACCATGTGGCTGTTTCTCTGCTCTCCAGAGCGCTCGTGTCTCTGCCCAAGCGAGCGGCGCCGAGGTCCCGCCCCTGTTTGCGACCGTTTGGAGTTCCCTGTACGTGGGCAAGAAAGGATGAAATTTGAGTGGCAGAACATTTGGATTCTGTTCGATGAGATAGCATTCAACTGTTCTCCCGTAAGCATGTTCAGACTAGGCATCCCGAAGCCGGATCGACCGCGACTATTGAAACTTGTGCTTCCGACGTCTACGTACCAACAGCTGCTCCTTTGCGCAGCGCGTAAGCTTTGAAACTACATTAAATTTCAGAACGTTTTTATTAGCCCATCCCTTACTCAGGAAGAGCGGAAAATGGGGTATGCACTCCGCCAACAACGTAGGCGTATTTTGGAGACACAAGGTGGTCGATACCGCGTTGAACGAGGTAGTTTGTTCGATCTTAATAAGAAAATCCACAAACCGTTAGACCGAACACTCTATCCACGTGAGTGACAAAAATATCATAGCGTCACACGAAAGAGGGTCTCTACTCCCGAGGCCACCAACGATTTGAAAAGCACTTCATCCAGTTCCGTAGTCATGAACTCCAGTGGTAATAATTGCATCTGCGGATCGTGTGCTGCCTTCACTGCTTCCACTCAGCCTTCTTTAAACTGATCAGACCGCACGGTAAACTGAGACACGGTCGAATGACTTTTCCACCCAAGTCAAAGAATCGTTCAGCCGGCTCTCGAAAGATACAGTCCTTCTCAAAAATTCTTGCCTCATGCTGAGCCGCCCATCAGCTTAGCCGCGTCGCGCCACGTATGATAATGCATAGGTGATGCGGCGCGGCTGAGCAGATGGGCGGTGAAAGGCGAGGCAAGAATTTTTGAGAAAGGCTGTACCTTCTCCCCATGAACATATCAAAGTCAAGTGTTTTTCCACTAACTGCCGGAGTCTGAGAAACAAACTGAATGATTTCCAACAATTTCTGACGTTTCAGATGCTGTTGCTTTGCAAGAGACTAGGATGGATGAGTCTGTAACTGAGAATATGGTTCTGCTCAATCTACCCTACCAAATAATTAGAAGTGATAGAAGAGGCACAGGAGGGAGTGTTGCATTAATCTTACGTGACATCTTAGTTGTAGAAGTTAGCTTCCATTCAATAAAGGCGGGATCTCTTGCTTGAGCGTAGACATAAATGAGCGAAACACAAAGTTTCGCATCATGAACGTTTGTAGCCCTCCTAAAGTCAAAGCCAGCACACGCACAGAATTCATTTCGTCTCTTGATATGCTGATTGGTAGCAATTCATAGCCTGTAGTGGTTCCTGCTCAGACACTCGTGCCGTGTGAGCGGCTCGCAATTAGGCCTTACCGTGCGAGCGGCTCGCCCAAATGAGGGGGCGAGGCTTAGTACCGCGCGGGCGGCTTGCAATGATAGCGACCGTGCGAGCGGCTCGCATGGATAAGCACCGAGCTAAGCTCCTTCGGGCAAAAATGAAGACACTATAAAGTCACCAGTCTGGCCACCTCGCCACCGATGGCATGCCTGGCTCATCTTCTGATAATCTTCCCGTAATGAAACCAAAGCAATTATTCAAAAGTGGGACTTTAAACACTCTATGGTCTCAGGAAAGGTAATGGAGATAATCACTGTTGGTTTGAGTGATCAAAGTTCCATAAATCCCAGCTCTACATGGAGTTCTGTGGCAGTGCAATATAGAAATTCTTCGCGCGCTCTCCTGATCGCATCAGGACCATTGGGCAAAAATGATATGTATACATCAACATCATCTTAGACAATGCTTCTGCAAAGGGATGTTTCGTTTCGATCCCCGGGGTTAGCCTCGTGCACTTCCCTTGTTAGCCTTTTATATGATCTCCCAATCACCATCACTGACCAATCACAGCCCTGGTGCACACGCACGCACATAATTTCTGTAATATATAGAGTATTGATATCATAGCATAGGCACGTGAAATATGGGTAACTCCTGACTCCGATTCATTTCTCATTTCTTAACTTCATGTGCGGATGGAAGATGCGAGGGCAAGAAGAACTGGGCAAAGATGGGAAGTTGTCAATTCGGAGGTAAAGCATACCTTTAGTGCTTGGAAATGACATCGAGAAGCGCCAATCTTCAGGTGGGTGTTTTAAGATCAAATAGGAAGAGGAGCGGGATCGATGTTGTCAGTTAAGGTGGAGCCATCTTATTCTTGTATGCCGACGCTTTCAGTTGTCGCTATATTTTCATCTATTTACTATTTAACTTGTGCTGAGGACAAAAGTTATTTGAAGCTTTTCAAATGACGTGAGTTTTTATTCAACCTCCTGTCTCTGAGCGGCGGCCTTTTATGTTCACGAAAGTTTTCTTTAGTGAAGGATATAAGATCGTATGGGAATGATCACGAAAAAGTCGCTGGACATCTCATAATGTGGGATCGTGCAATTTATCAATCATGTACGCCTAAAATGAGCAGTGACTGAGTGACATTTCCTTTTAGAGAAAACAGAAAAGAGTGCTCGTCGATGCAAGTCCCTCTGTTTCTAGAAAGCACGAACAAGACCAACCCTGACTCATCATTTTTTTTCTAGATATTCACCCACATTTTCCTTCAGTTGTCCCAATTCTTTCTACGGCTCTAATGTACATTATGTTGTAAAATAAATTTGATTCGTATACTGTTCGTATGCGTATTGTTTTTATTCAGCCTGGTCATGGTGGGAAGCAGCCAGGTATGCCAAAATGAGCAGTTATTAAGCCTGGGCGGGCAGTGAATTCCGTGTGGTAGGCCATCCTACTCCGTGCGAGCGGCGAGCAAATTGCGTTCGGGCGGGCAGCCATTTCCATGCGAGCGGCCTGCGATCATCGTGCCGGCGGCCTTCGACTACCGTGCGGGCGGCCTTCGATTACCGTGCGGCCCGCGCTAGAGATGTCCGGCCGCACGGTATTCGATGTCGGCTCGCACGGCATGAGTGTCTGAGTGGTGATTTTAATCGTAAAATAAACCGGACCAACAACAACTGCACGGCATACGACTCCAGCTGAAAGCTACAAAAAGTGTTTTGAAGCTCATGAACTATGACAGCTGGTCGACTTCCCCACGTGTGGATGCAGCACCCTTGACCTTGTCTTGACGAATACCGATAAGCTTGTTTCTTGTGTATCTCCCTCCGCTCCACTTGCTAACTCTGATCATGCCATCATTAATTTTTCCATAGACTTTATTCACAATTCTTGCACTCCCACTACTGCATTCTTAAATTTCGCTAGCGTAGATTATAAGAAAATGAATGAAGAATTGTTGACTGTTAATTGGGAAGCGATATTCGATGGATTTCGTGCATAGAAGATTTATGCGAAAGGTTCTGCTATTCAGTATCCACCACTGTTAACAAACACGTCCCTATAATGCGCAGACGAGAAGGTGTAAACCATAAAGCTCATATCAAACGATTGCTTAGATTCCGAAATTACCTTTGTAGACGCCTCCATAAGAGAAATGTGATGGAGAAGCATGCGACTGATCGAAAAGTTCTCAAGAAATCGCGAAAGAAAAATCATACCATCTAAAAACAATAGGGAACTTTTCAGATTTATCAAACCAGTCTGGCCGTCCGGCTACCGCCGGACTTCCAGACTTCTTCCAATGCTCACTTCGCTCGCACTAACTCGTCTTAGAACAACATCAATATAACTTACTGGCCTACTAATTTTTCTTATGGAAAAACGACAGAAATGTAGCATCGCACTGCTTTCTCTTGCCGCCTTCCCTCTATGCTAGTGGACTCGCTACAGAGCAGTACCCTCCCGTCTTGGTTCAGCTGCAACTTTCCGTTGGTTAAAATAATCAAGACCAGCCACTTACGACCAATTTATCGCGGAATGATGAAAGAAAATGGTTGCCAGTTCTTGCATGTCACGATTGGTGAAGTGATAATGGTTAGCGTGCGTATAAAAGAGGGCGGTGGTGTGACTGAGATGAATACAATTAATGATAATGGTTAGGTACAAATGAGAGGGAACCAACAGTGGAGGTGGTAGGAGATAGAGCAAAGCATACAAATACACATTATACAGTGGTTACAGTGTGTCATCGTTTGACACTTACTGTTGTGTCCGGAAGAAGGTCGTTGAAGATGGTTCATTGAAACCACAAATCACGAGACGGGAATAATAAGAATGAACTCTCTCAAGTGGCAGACATAACATCACGATCATATCACAGATCAACAAGTCGATCACCAACGCTCCAACACTTACCAATATTGCACTCTAATATGGCCCTCGCTTGGAAGAGAACACGTCGTGTAATGTTTTTTTTATTTGGCGCAAACACACTCGTCCAGTATCGGATAGAGGTGTATCGGCGTCCAGAAGTGAGGACTCGCTGGCTGACTGGTCCAACGGTGTGATGAGAGGATATTATGGGGTACCCCCGACTGTTGACTCTTGAACTTTTGGGCGCTGGCGCACCCTTGTCACAGTGTTGGGCCCTGTGTTCCCCATTTCTAGGCACCGGCGCACCTTTATCACAGTGTTGGACCCGTCTTCCCCACTTCTGGGCGCCGGCGCACCTTTATCACAGTGTTGGGCCCGTCATCCCCACTTTTGGGCGCAGGCGCACCCTTATCACAGTGGTAGACCCGCCTCCCCCACTTCTGGGTGCTGACGCACCCTTATCACAGTGTTGGACCCGTCTTCCCCACTTCTGGGCGCCGGCGCACCCTTATCACAGTGTTGGACCCATCTCCTCCACTTCTGGGCGCTGGCGCACCCTTATCACAGTGTTGGACCCGTCTTCCCCACTTCTGGGCGGCGGCGCACCCTTATCACACCGTAAGAACCATGATAAATCATTTTCTTTACTCTAGGCCACGCCCCCTGAATTTCGTTTCACACACACTGGCACACACACATTCGTGACAAACAGACTAAGCCCGTTATTATAAGTCAAGTCATGATGATGATGAGCTTGAGTGGAGTTGTTCATTTGCCCCTTCATTCAAGGCGCAAGGTGGTTGGTGCTGTTTCATCACCACTAGTCCAACTGCATTTGTATCCTTCCCGTCGACATTATCGCCAGGTTTGATCCAATTATTCTGTGCAGAAACTAACTAGTCCCGCCTGACAAAACGGCCTCTTATCATTTTCGGCACAAAATCGGGAGCTTGCAGCAAAAGCGGGAGACATCATTTTGGTTTTGTTGCGGGATTGTAATTGCCACGAGGCAAGCCTTATCGAGAAAAGGGTATATAAGGGCCTAAGGCCCATGGCATACTTCACAGCGACACCGTCGCAGTGAAGGAAATGAATGGGAATGAAGAGAACAAAGTGTTACGAGTTCTCAAATCTTATCACCCAGTTTGCATGGAATACCGTGCTGGCATAAGAGCCACTGTGAGTAAACTTGTGGTGGTGAACGGTCGCAGCGACACCGTCGCTGTGAAGTATGCCCTATCCCTTATGGAGTGAGGCGTGTTCTTTTCAGAGGACATGCCACTAACACTGATATGTTAATGAGGTAGGGAAATTCTGTGTTCAAGCAAAAAGCCAATTTTTCGAATGAAGTCCAACTTTACGGGTAATTTTTATGAATGGCTAGTCCAGTTCTTCAGCCGAAAGCTTTCAATTGAGCAAAAAATTGTAAAAATTTGCAAATTGAGGCAAGCTCCTTCAAGTTTTAAAGTTGAGAAACTGCTTCAAAATTCTGTACAAGAAACCAGTATTGAAGCGAGCTAATACCAGATTCATCT
>KN730611.1:0-13806 GCA_000816745.1 Ancylostoma duodenale | reverse complement strand
CATCTATCATTGGACAGGCACAGACACCCCCCTTTTCCTCAAGGATTTGCCTTTTTTCTCTAATAAACATGTGGGAGAACATTGTTTCGTCTCCTGAACCTTAAAATATATGCGCGTCCAGCCCGCATGGCTCGCAATCAAATTTGATTTCCGCCAGCACTGACCCTTGTCCGGTGCTTGACGGGCGCAATATTCTGTTTTTGACTGAGCGATATGGACTCGAGAAACGGAGCGAGCGGCCAGAGTTGAATGTGAATTCACCGCTCCGTCGGTAGCAGCGCGTTCGCTTCCTATTGATGCTTCATTTGCCATCCGGCTGCTTCGGACGAGATTCAGCGAATAGAAAACACGGCAGTAGCGAGGACGTTTACTGCTGGCGAGCATCAGCTGAGCGCTCTTATTCCACCTACTCACTCGCCAACTTCAGCTAATCAGTCCACCTCAATTCGTCTACACCTCAGTGTTATCCACGCTCACCGTGAACTATCCATGTCGTCCTAGAAATTCGATCGAATTATGCAATATTCTGCTGGCAGGCCTGTTCACGCAGTACGGTTTGGGAATCACTTGATGTACCCTAATGGTCATCTTGGAGAAAGGCAGCAGAGAGACGACGATTACAGTGAGCTGGAACGAGTTCAAGTGGAGAACAAGCTATTAAAGCGACGCTTATCACAACGATATGGCAGAGCCAGGTTGGTTCGAATCCATCTTTGATTCTTTTCCTGCAACTGCAGAGATATTCATTTCGTAGAAAACACTTTGGAATTTAATAGCTTAACGAGGCTAGCCATCAATTTCCGTTCGTTCTTTGCATGCCAGAAGCATCCTTAGGAATAACTTGCATGTGGCACCCCTGTAGAACCCGTTTTCCCTCCATATATGTAGGTACAGGGGTATTTTGCAACATATTACTAAAATGTTCTGTTTTTGCATAAAATTAGTTGTTTTTCCAAGGTCATAGTTCTGTACAATATCATAATCGCCAACTCTATCTCCATTATTTCTCAGTGAACTATTGACCCAATAAAAATCGAATAGGTATCAATTCAAGTGAATACTCTGGATTCCTTTACAAAAACCTAATACTCCAACATCAGAAGGCTCTATCGCTCTCTTCTTTTCTTCCCCAAGGCTGTCAGATTCTCCCTTTTTTGAACAATCCAACTTTCGACTTACTCGACATCGAATTTTCGAATATCGATTATATTTAATATAATACATTATTCAGTCAGCACATTATTTCTCACAACTGAAATTTCCTCTGATTTCCTTTCCAGGGGATCTACTGGATCTCGAATAGTTGTCGCAGAAGTCATAGGAGACGACACATCCGATGATGATGTCGACGACAGCTTGTTATTATTGAGGGTTTGTTTTTTCTATTGGAAATTTATGCAAGTACCGCTGTTCACTTACTTCAATGCAATTGCACGTGCATACGTGAGAGACTTGTAATTCCGTGCACAAAAAAAAACATAAGCCGCAACACCCCGTTTTGGCCAGATCTTGGGCTTTGAATATCTAATCACCCTCATTTTCACGAGCACACCTCTGTTAACGCTTCCAGTGCAATGCATTAAGTAAATATCGTATTTTCTTCCTTCACAATAACAATAAGGACGAAGAGAATAAGACCATCTGATTACTCTCGAGCTTATCTGTCATTTCTTGAAATACAGATGAAATTCAGGAAAGGCCTTTCAGTTCTTAAATGAGCAACCACGGTTTTAAAGATATGAGCAAAGAAAACAAGGCTGGAATGAACGTTGCTATGTTGATCCGTAGTAAGGGCTTGATCTAATCCTGCATAGTTAAGGAGACGGGATATGAAACAGGGAAAGTTGTGCTCGCTCCCTATCAAGTAGTAATTTCCGTCACTTCCGACATTGCTACGTATTCTTGCCGAGATAAACCTTCACGGCTACTTATGATCTAGACGAATCCTTTGAAGCTGCATTAGATTTCAAGTAAGCGCCTATGGTTTTGGGTCACTGGTAACTGCAGGTACATAGCACTAAGGACAATATCAGTACCTCGCTTTGTCCGAACTTCCTCTAACATCCCTTGTTGCAGAGCCCTTTGCACAAAAAATTTTTAGAGCAGACTTTGAGACATTTTATCCTGGATTCATGTGTATCCGAATTTTCGCAGAGGAAGGAAGGAGGCGTTTTCATGCCTTCAAGTACCTTCGAAGTAAAATTCGGTTGTTGACGATACATTACAATTGCTCTTATGTGTGCCTTGTTGGGGAATGTCACTGACCGTTGAAGAGGAACAAAGTCACATTTCGGGAAGAGTCCCATTGAAATACGTTATGGGTCAATTTCACCTACACCTTTGCGATTTTTGTTCATATTTCAATCACGTCCTAATTTTGACGGCATCTGTGAATGATTAATTCCTTTGCGTTTCCTTTCGAGGATTCACTGTTGGGATTCTTTTGCCGTGCCTTCTAAGCACGCCTTCAACTGCATACATAATGTATCGGTAATCTGTTGTTTCAGAGGGTGCCTGAAAATGAATGCCTTTCGCTGAATTCTTCCGGAGCACCATTAGCAACCTATGCTCTTTCCACCGCAATAGCGTCAGTGACAAGAAAAGCTTTTGGCAAGATTTGTTTTTGCAGATATTTTTCCGAGAAACCTCCTTGATAAACTCTGGAGTTTGCCTTAATATCACTAGTATCGGCTCTACTTTCTTTAGTATACATCTGCAGTTCAATTTTCTGGAGCATCTATGTGGATGTAGCATTAATACCAAACGAGAAACAAGAGGGAGGCGGATGATAGCCGGTCACTAGGATCCGGATGGGGTCTTTTCCGAAAATTCTCTTTAGATGGCCTCCCAAATCATCGATCACAGACGTAGTAATTAAGCTACGCGAACGTTTTCCACTCGTTTCATTTACTGAGGCTGGCTGAAATATTTCCAGCGAACCTTGTGCGAGGAAATCCCTGTTATAAACCTTACGTATGCCTAGAGATGGACCTTCTTTAAAGCTAGGAGCTGAATAAATCTTTGTCCACATCCAATTTCCTTTTCTTTTGAAGTTAAGCCCCGTGTGAAAAACACTACAAAGTTTAGTGAATTTAATACTTGAAAAGAAAGAGACATCCTTCATCAACAGAATCCTTGCTTGAACTAATTCTGTTGACCGACAAAGGGTAATACATTGCTTCATCACTTTTTGCCACGAAAAATCCTAAAACAAAGGGTAAGATTGAACGGGACGGAAAAGTTTGGCAAATATTACTTCCTTGCCCTAATTCAACCTTAGGAAAATAAAGGGAACATTTCACAGAGGTTCTCCATCAAGTTGTAGCAGAAGGAAGAGCATACGTTCGGCTTGGACCCTCCATTTCTGTGTTCACTACAGCATTCTATTTACTGCATTGTTAGCATGTTCTCCAAATGCAAGTGCTCTGGATTTCTCCAAAATTGATCCTAACTTCTATTAATAAACCACCGTGGATGCCACAGACCCGGGAAATAAATGGGATCATGACAATCTATCCAATTACTTGCCAGCATGGATTGATGAAGCCGTCGATGGTTTTGGGATTTCTCCGAAAAGCCACTAGAAAATTTGAAATCCAAGAGATGTGCCTCGAAGCACATCGATTCAGCGTAGCCCAGCTGAATTTTCATTTTTCAGCCCATCTGATTTTAATTATCCCAGAACCATAAATTAAAGCTTTTTTGCCTCATGCTTCCAGGAGTTTCGACTGCCTAGTGCACACCTTCCCAGTTGTCGTTTAAAATCATCCACGAATTATGAGTTTGAATATCCGGAAAGTTTCGAGCAGGAGGCTAACATAGCGTCTCTCAACAAAGCAACGAACAATGTTCTTGCTCTCCGAAATGCTGACGTGACGAGAATTGCATAGGACCCCTGCCTCTGTGTCTGCACATGACGTCTCCTAAGAACAAAACATTGCTCATGCTACTTCTGAAAACTGACAAGTATTGTACTGGACTTTAGTAGTTCATAAAGTGATGATGTCCTCGAAAGAGTTCAAATTGTGATTGATCCGTATCAACATCTTCTTTTCAGGAAAATAGTACACTTCATGGTTTGCGGGATCTACTATTATCCACGACATGTAAACTGAGGTTTATCTGGGTAGTTATACTGGTATTGGCCGTTTTGCTCACTAGTCACGGTGTCTGGCAGATAATGCTTGAGTTCAAACTTCGTCGCGTAGTGGTATCGTATTTTATCCAAGAAGCAAGTGAGTTCCCAACTAGTCATCCGTATTTCCAAAGGATTTCCGCTCTTTAATGACAATGTAGTCTTTCAGATACGCTGGCACTACCTGACATTGTTATATGTCCATTTAATCGCTTCAATAGGTCTTTCCTGGAGCAGTGGAATGTTTCAGCAGGACTAGCGCAGTACCTCGAACTCTCCTATCCTTCGCCTGTGATTCACACGTTTCAAACACGAATGTACGAGGAAACTGTGAATAACCTGGATGCTCATGAGTACGAGTTGGAGATGTTACTCGATCGGATAGGAAACATGTCTTACACCTCGTTCCTGAAAGCAGTGAGCTTTATGCTTCAAGCTGTTGTGTTGTCTTGGCTGTTTTCCTCATAGGACTCAAGGGATTCCACAAGTACTTGCAGCGGTTCGCGGAATAAGACACGAAATTTAGACCTATGTACTTCACGGTGAGATGGAAATAATGACAAAATCTGTGTGGCATGCATGCTATTTTGCTTTCGTTAGCAGGGAAATAACAAAGGAATATTCTTTGACTTCTATTCATTGTACTTTCATCAAGACGCATCACTTTTTACGTACAAAATGTACAAATAGCTAGATTAGGCGGGAAGGAGGAGGAGGGAGAGAGGGTCTTCTGACACTCCAGGGCACCCATACCCTCACATGAGTGAAGGTACGTACTTTCTTGAACTGAATCCAACGAAATCTTTATACGATGAGTTATGAGAAAATGGGTCACCATCTGTGCGTACTTGTAGTAAGCTGTAAGAAGTCAGGAATAAAGTGAAATCCAAGGAACTACGCAGAAAGAGTCTGCCTTTGGCTAAAAAAAATGCGAAATTGCGAAAAGCATGAATTTTTACTGCTCGCGAGACCTATGGTGTTTTCGTACTAGTGCTGGTAAAATCAGCAGATGATCACTGCTGGAAACGCCACAAAAATATGTCATCTCTCAGGCATGTTACATTCCTTCAGCAGCACAGAAGTTTTACAGGAAGTCGTTCTTATTTCTTGGGGAGTTTCAGATAGGCCCACTCTTTTTCTGCGGAAATTCTAAAAACGATTCTGTTCAGTGAGATTGCTTTTATTCTCTGCATACATATATTGCTATGAGCGATCTGTCCTTGTTAGTTTCCAGCCTTGTTAGCTTATGTGAAGTTCTTTGTGAGAGAAGGTCCGCAAATTCAATTCCAGCCGGTTTATGAGGATGGTTTTGAGGTTGTTCCGAAGGTAGTCGTATGTTGTATGTTCGTTTAATCAAACTCACTGTTTGGGCATAGCAAGGCACATCCACAGTAAGAATTCCACCTTTGGCCCATTTTGCATCGAATCATTGAATTTCGGGGATCGCATGGCTGCCACATTCAATACGAGAAGAAATGTAGAAACCCTACAATTACTGCTCACCTGCAGCTATGATTATGGAAGGAGGTAGTACTTGTCGATCAATTACTTTTTATTTCCCTTGCCATGCCAGACTTTCCATATTAAAAAAAAAACTTACTCAGATTTTTATAACCCTTGCCCATACTAGGTTTATCCTTCCTTCACGAGCGCTCTAAGAACGGACATCAAAGGATAAAATTCATAAGCCATAACATGTGGACATAATTTAGCCCTATTTATTTTACATTTCCGTATGAGGCGTGCTGAATCAGAATATAAACATAAGTGAACACAAATAGGTTTTTTGCACATCATTAATTGGCACTTAGTCTCATCACTAACAATCAAATTATCAATATCTAATGACATTTATAGTATGTTAATTCCACTCGTTGACTTGTCCACAGCCCTTTTCTTATTTGATGATCTTGTACTTCTGCTGTACAATGCTCCTTCAGAAGATTATGAATAGCATGTTCAACGTTTCGCACTTTTGCTCCCTTTCCATGTAAAAACCGCTGGACTCTCCCAGTCATTTGTAGCTTCTGCTTATAATCCTTTCGCCATAGAAATCCAAGATGTTGTCAGCATTCGAACAAGCAAGCTCATGTTCCTGATGAATAATCCTATTTAGAACTACCGTCTCACTTTTTTTGTAGCTCAGACATAGTTTGAACCCTTTCAGGGCTGCATGCATTAGGAATCTCCTCCTTCGAATACACAAATTTTGCAGATTTTTTATTCTTCTCGTTCAACAATAGAAGAGCTGACAGAACAGCTTTTTTAAGGAGGAATAAATAATTACTCTGCTCCAGAGCTACATGTAAGTCTGTGTGAAGTCATCTCCTATTTTATGTTTGTAGGCTTCCCTGGGCTGCGAGGCGTTCTTCAAAGACGACTCAAGGTGTAAAAATTTGACGGAGATTATGACATCGGCAGGGAAGTGCTTCCGGTTGATGGGATTCGATCAGGTGAATGCCTTTTCTGAGAATGGACCGAACATCCGAACATCGTCTTTCTGGAGTTAGAGGACGAGTCATGTTTGAGCTTAACTCATTCCATTTTTCATAGACCGGCGACGGTTTTGGATATGGGGAGAGGATCGTGATCAACTTACCACAACATCTGTACAATCCGGGTGCTAACCAGATGTTGAACGACGGGATAGTTGTGAAACTCGCTGAACGGGGCAAAGGCATCGACAATGACCTCACCTTCATACCTTCAGGTTGTGTTGGATATTCTGTACAATACGAATTTCTGACAATATTATTTCATCCGTTTAGGTGTTCATGCTATTATGCCATTATCAGCAACTCAGTACGAGTTCATGAATGATCCGCCACGGTATGAATGTGAGGAGGACAGCGACGGTACCTACAGCAGGGTGTGGTGTTTTGAGGTTAGAGATTGTACCTTCTGGTAATAACAGCTGTTACATCCATATCGCTGTATACGAGATCCTTTGCTATTCGTAGCTATAATGTTTGTTTTCTGTAATAACCGAGGAAAACCAATTTAGAAGTGGCCAATAATTAGCTGTGTTTTTGTGGCTACCATTTAATTACCCCACTTTTCCGGCTATTTTTTTATTGTGTGGTAGTTCGTTTTTCTTCACGCTTATACGCCCCCTTCATTGTTATTACCTTAGAATTCATCCATTGATAGGGGGAGGAATGACTGTGTATAATACTAAACTTTGGAAGAGAGTTTCCAAATTTGAAGGGGTTTGCAAAAACGTTGGACTGATAACGAGCTCCTTAAAGCCGTAACTATGAATTCGAACTTCTGGTGAAATGTCACCTACTTCTCACCAGAAAACCTCTGGGAGGGATGAATGTGTCACAGAACACACTATTGGGATCATGCTGCAACTTCCACTCAGTGGCTTTAATCTTCCAGGGAGATAGCTCCAAAAATGGAGACTGTATTCGATCTAAGACCGACATATATCCATCTTCAATAAGCTATGTACTTTTATTAGTGAACATTTCATGTAATTAACTAAAATAAGTAGCTTTCTTGGGAAAAGTAGATTTATATGTCAACTGTAATTTTCCAAAACTTTCATGTGAAGGCAAACCCACATCGCTCTGCTTCCATGTACATACATAGTGCTTCATTCTCTCTCATTTCCTTATATCTCTCTGCATCATTAAGATGCTTATATCGGCTTTTCCTGGAGTTACGGTATCCGTTTATCTTTTCGAGGACTGTAGAAAGTTGCAACTAGCGTGCAAGTAAGATAGCTGTTTCATAGTGTAGTGTAAAATAAACCCACTTAGCTGTTATCCCTTTTCGGAGATGAGGATATATAATTGAAACGTTCAACTGGTCCCTCAAATAGTACTTTTGATTCAGCGGGTAATGATTAAGACTTTTCTTACAGTTTTCCATGTAACTTTCACAGCTATACAGTGTGAAAAACAATAACCAGATGAGAGTCAGAAGTAAGATTTCGAACTATGAAATTGAAGAGGGAATGATTGATCGTTTTATGAATCACAAGTACGTGTATAGCAGAGTAGTAATTATGTAGTGGATAGTAATGGATAATTTTGATAGTAAGTAATGAATACCTGAACGTGCTTGCCATTTTTTTGCTATAGAATTCTTTTTTTTTGTTAAGCCTCTAGAATGAAAAGAGAATTGAATCAGGAGAATTGAAAGTGCTGCTGCACTCGACATGTTTCATTAGGCTGCATACAAATTTACTGCAAAGCTTAATAGGTAGGGATTTTCGGGTGCTATGTAGAAATATATGCTCAGTGTTTTTGTACTTCGCTGTACTGTTCTGTGCTCCTTTAGTTGTACTGCTTCAACGTTTCTTCCCCGTATCGTTTCCCCTTTGCGGGTAAAAGAGTTGGAGCTCCTCTTGTTCCTTAGAGGTGAAGCAGTTCTTTGGGACCACGAAATCCCAGGAAGTCGGCTTGTACCTATGCAGCGAGTATTATGGATCTGACAGATATTGAAACCTCTAGTGGAGACAGCTCACATATTCTGGTTCCAAAACTCCTGCCACTGCTACACGTGTTAACCATAAAGTAAAGAGAGAAAAATAGACTATTCTTGCAACAAAATTCTATGTTAATTGAAAGTAACCTTTGTTCAAGCATATCACATACGTATGTATAATACCGTCTTTATGCTTTCTTAAGAGAGCAGAAAGGGGTATGGTCGAGTTTTCTTTGTTATAATGGGATGAAGAAGAGCCGAATTCGGAATACGAGTGTCCAAATCACAAATATGATGTTGAGATAGCAAAGAAGTCATTATAGGATAGAAGGAATGTTTTTCCAGAAAGTTCATTTGTCCCTAGAGTGTGAAAAAATTCATCAAAGTTCATCGCATCCACTTATATTTCTACGGAGAATTGCAATTTTACCTGTTTTCAGTTCTGCCTCACTCAGAAAGCAGAAGACATGTGCAACTGTTCACTTGCTGCTGCCACAAAGCCTCGAAAACCTGATATTTGCACAACAAAGCAGTTTTTTCATTGTTTTATTGCTCATCTTTTTCCTGAAAATAGTTCGTCCATAGTTGAGGTGAGTTTTTATCTCTTGTATGTGTGCTATGAGATGCCTAAGAACTCAATTAAGAATTGCAAATCGAAGTGCAAACCGCCTTGTTCGTACTGGCAGTATCAAAAGTCAGTTAGTTACGCGACATTTCCCGGACAAGTAGTAAGTTTTTTCTGAGAAGGACAAAAAAACATGTTCCTATTCACGAAGCAGTTATGAAATGAAGTAATGATTTATTAATAAGAATTCAGGCAAAGTATTTTGTGGCTAATCAATCGGAGTGGGAAGAGCTCAAATCAACGATTGTTTTGGAGGTATGCAAGTTATTTGCCAAACTATTCTTTCAAATTGTGTGGGAAAAAGTAAGACCACTGTAGTTGATGCTGCGTGGAAATTGGTTTTCCTGTTGTGGCGTGCTACGCGCCTTTGATGCAGCTGCACGCGAACCGAATAGTAATTTTACAAGTTCTCGTCTGTTCATAACTAGGAAGTGATGCAAAAAATCCACGGTTGCTAACCCACTGACTGTGCATATGTTACACATTACATCGTGCATGTACTGTATACCTACGTGCGTACATCACTATACTTGTATTCAAGTATATAGTAATTTATTCTTTACACTTTTTTCTCTAAATCTCGCAGAGGCGGAGGCACTGGTAATTTTGTGCATCTGAACTGCCACTTCTTCAAATTAATCAGGGTATATGCAGGGTAGCTTGCATTCGGAAAACAATTGGAGCATTGGCAGTTGTTCTCTGAAGGTGACGTACATTATTGTACGTAGATATGGCCGAATCGAATAAAATCCAGCCATCCGTTATCCTTGAGATTTATCCACTTGCTTTTTCTAGGAAATTAGGAAACTCAATTAATCCATTCGTCCATATCCATCAAAAAATAATTTGCTCGAGTAGCTGATCCATCTCCTTTTTCGGGGATATGTCATCCAAATTATCAATCCATTCAAGTGCTGAAAAAAGATTACAAATGACTCCAAATTATTCATCTCTTCAGCCTTTGATCTGCTGATTTGGGTTCAATCCCGACAGATTTATCCAGTAATTCAATTGGCTAGTGGCTAGGGTTCACCTCCTTTCGCAACACCATACCCTTCGGGCATCAATCGTTTCTGGCAATTTGTATCAAGGGCATAGCACCTTGTCACTGTTACATGTCTGTGTGTCCAAGGAGACAACCACAGCCAAGCACTAAAAAGGGCTTTAGAATGCATTTCATGAACAGATCCTAAAGATGGATTGAGGGCAATTTCTCCGTGATGAAACCACGCTTGTGAAAATATATAATTTGAATTAAAAAATTAAATTTCAACTTGTCTTGACATGGAGGACAGCGTAATGTATTTCTACCCAGTGAAATAGTAAATGGAAAGCGGTCAGAACCCTTCCAGGCTCTGAAAAGGGAATGATAGCCGAAACGTTGGCCGACGAAGAATTTAACAAGCTCGGGTGCCGTTCATGATTACGATTTAAAGCAAGTGCTTTTTATCGTTATTTACTTTCCACGACCTAACAAAAAAAAAACTGCTGACAATGATTGAACTCCGTACATCTTAGCTTGATTCTGATTCAAAACGGACAGCTGACGGCATGTAACTTGGCTCTGATGTTTTGATCAAAAGCCAAGGATTAAAAGATTAACGAGTTAACGTGTGATTACCGTTCTCTCATAAAACCAATGAGCGGACCATCGGAACCCAAATTTTTGCCAACGCCGGGCATGAAAGACAATTCTGCGAAACGGTTTTTTCCATAGCTGACCACAAATAAATTTGTGCATGTTCCTTAGCTTCTTTCTTCCTTCCATTTCCTTTAAGAGCTCGCTCTGCAATGACGTGAAAACTTTCTGTGATAATGTTAATTGACACAGATCTGGATCTTGCACAAAACTCTCCCACGCACTGAATCTTGCACACTTTTTGTGAAAGCAATTAAATTTGAAATTGAAAGTTGAATTTCGCAGAAGATATTGCTGATTGTGAAGGATTTTCATTAAAAACATTGCACGTATGCAACTTATTAAAGACGGCGTTTCCTCTTCTGATCCCTCCGTGGTTGTCTCTTTTTCTTATAACAAACTGTGTCGTCGTTATTCAGTGACGTACAGTATGGTTAGATTCTGACTAACATTATGTTTACTGCTAAAGTTTCCTTGTTATAGGTGTACTTCACCGATTTGGACTACACGGTGATTAAACATGTCGTTGCGATGCCTTTACAGTCAGTGATAGCTCAAATTGGAGGTAGGTCCTTCCAAATTTTACCAGGAAAGGAAAATTTTATGCCAGAAACAGACTGTTGATTCACTGCCACCTTGTGATATCCTCCACTTGTTTCTTAAAGGAACTCAACTAAAGAAAAACGAAACTGCTAGTTTGTGAGGGCAGTTTTCTACGTGAAAGCCCTGTGAGCCTCCACTTAAACTACATTACTCTATTTTTTTGCTTACTGGCCTAGTGGGATACCAGAGCACTGAAGAATCACATCCTCAGACAAGAAAATGATATATTCAGGAAAATCAACCTTGTTTCTTTTAGCATTGCTATGTAGAATACTCACTCGACTGTTTGGGCCAAATATGTACAATATAGTTAACTGTTTCCATAGTAATACCTCAGCCCATACCTATTAGCAGAGTTATAAGAGCGCGAATGACGTCACTAAACTGATTTCGTTATCAGTAATCACCGTTTATTGACAGCTTGTTCAGCAGATGGTGCTGCAAAGCTTGTTATCAGTAGTACTTATGAGCGTGCTTGCCTGAGTACAGGATGAGTTCTGGGATCTGTGAACATCATTGTGCCGGAACTGATTACAGAATTCTACTACCATACAAAGACGGTAAAGGTCTTCTCTAATTGGGGTTCTACTCCCTGTTCATCATCCTCCTATCTTCCCCTGAGTACATTGCGTGGTTACCCGGTACCGCATACCGAGGGATCATAACTATCTCTTACCCTATCTGTGTTCTTAGCTCACTAAACTACTAATTATCCTAGTTGGTTTTATGCCTTCTTCAAAATCATCCAATAATCACTAAGCCCCAACTCATGACTCCACATTGCTTGAAGAAAGCGACAAAATCAAGAATTCTTCCTGTAACCTCCCATCCAATAAGCCGCATGACATTTATTGGACAATAAAGTCATAAATGTGGAGCAGAGCTGTTGTGTAAACAAACCGGGCGTTTAAAAGAAATTGAAGAATGTCTGATGATAGTTTAAACTGTTTTTCTTATTTGGAATATGAGTACAGGGCTTTACTTGTTGTCCATGTCCAGAACTCAGAGCAGGAAAGGTCAGTATTGGCAAAGTGCTGAAGTTGGACAAGTTCTCCATAGGTGGCTTGGACGAGTTTTTCACTGATGTCTAAGTCCGGGTCATTACTAAGTATCATTATATCAAAGTGTTTTTTTTCTGATGAGCGCTTGAAAAATATTTTCGAAAACTCAAATGGATTATTGTGGAAGCGATGGCGATTATGGAAGTTCGAATTGTTTTTCCTGGATTCGAATGAACTGTTTCAGGACAATTCTCACTTTGGGCCGGTGGTTCATTGATCTCAATTTGTCAAATCGTCATCTACCTCTCACGTTATCTCCTGAGCCGATGCGAACGGGTCTATCGACATAAAAAAGGGCGAACAGCAAGGAGATATTGTAAGGAAGGAGATGACTACGGTAACTCAAGGAAGCGCTCACTTTCGCCGATGCCATTATGACAGGGAGACTGGAGCCGTGTAGAAGCTCAGTTGTAAGGGAATGAATTGTACACACTACGAGGAGCTCATGCTCGTCTTCCTCTTCTACTCGGTTCCAGCGCCTTATTTTCGGTAATGTTGTTGTTTCTCCTTGGAACTCTATCTTATGTTCCGTACCAGCCTGACAAAAAAGGCGATGAATGTGCTTTTGTTTGTATTCTAATTGTTTTACCGCAGCTTCCCTCCATAAGATTCGGTTCTATGGATCTGTGCGGCACCTTCGTTGATATGTTGCTTTTCTTGCATTTGAAATGCGCTCATTTTAATAAATGATTCGAAATTTCCTGAAGCATGCAGCAAACAAACATCTACGCAAAGGAAACAGAGTCGACAGGATTCAAATCCATTCCGAGGCTTCACTCTGCCACAGTTACCATCGTTTCTACTGTCTGTTAGATGTTTTAGTTAATTCAAAACACCTCTTTTTAGTGAACCTACGTGGTCTTTATGATGTATTTTCTTTCTATGTGCCTCATAGCTCCAATGGTGCTGTTACACGAATTCGTGTCATTTTTTACTCCTGTAGGAGTACCTGTACATGCTTTCATCCATCAAAAAACGAATTGAGCGTGCGAAACATGCTGTTATGCTTGTGTCTCAATGTGGACTTGACAAACAAACATTTACAGCCGAGTATGGCACTTTTTGAGATGTCTTCATACCTTCCATCACATTATAAAATTCACCCAATAAGTACGATTTTTAAATACAGTTTCTAGACTCAAACAACTTTCGCGATTTTCTGACTTTTCTCGTGCTGTCAAAATGGCCAAATCCTTTTTTCTGTCTAACTGGGTGTTTTGCAGGTCTTTCCCAGCTTTAGAGTAGAACTGCATTTTTGCATCGAAAAATTCAAATGGCTTCGTTTACGCTGAGCAAAAGTGACGAT
>KN730609.1:0-11060 GCA_000816745.1 Ancylostoma duodenale | reverse complement strand
CCCCCCCCCCATGCATTAATAGCTTCAAACTGCGCAATTCTTCTTTCAAATAGTGATCAAATTAAAGAAAATAAACCTTCGCAAAATAGCGAGAATGCATAATATCAAAGCACACGGGGAAAATTCAATCTGCACCGGGAGTTTTCCCGAAAAATCAGCAGTGAAGAATTGAGGACGTGCGGAAATGGTTTTGAAATGCGAGGTGGGCGAGCAATGAGATGTTTCCTCTTAGCACTTTAATGAAAAGCAAAGGCAAATGTAAAAACCAATAATACATGTTACAGAAGAATCGAAAAATGTTTATTTCGCAGCATCATGGGGGCAGAACAAACAGTGATGAAGAATAATGTGTGATCAAAATCCCATTTGCCATTGTTGCTTCTTTTTCTAGACATCGTCATCTTCGGCTTCCACCAAGAAAACGACGAAGCAAAGATCAAGTCGCGATTTATCAAGTTATTAAGACTCACAGAATTTTGCCTAGCATCATACACAATTTTTTTGAAGAATTACATTTGTTTCCTCTGTAAACGCGTTGACATTTGAGGTTATGTAAATTTGTTGTCAATATTTATTATGAAGACATTGATTGAAAGCTACAACTTGAAATTTAACTGTGATTTGATTGAATTGCAGAGTCATAATTGCAATTCCATTGAATGTTACAGCTATGGTATCTCTTCTCAAAACGTGAACATCAATGTATTCTCGGAAAAATGTGTCCCCCAGCCTCTATTTTCGCAGGCATGATTGCTCACCTTGATATTTATGCACATCGTATTTGTTTTCTTGATAGCTTGAAGTCAATTAGTTTTGTATCTGTTTCTTTGATAACTTGATGTTCATCTACTTCATATACAATACATTTAAATGTGACATTCATATGTATTGAAATCATTCTATGACTGCGAGACTGCCACCGGAGGACACGAGCCCCGCCGACGGTTACTCTGAAAACTTTGGAAACATTGCCTAAGCGCGTCAACTTTGACGTTGTCTAAAGGGCAGTTAATAGATCCGTGCGTTTGGCGTGTGTGCATCTAAGTGATGGAGGATGGAGCCAGTCGCAGTTCTGACGCAGCTCAGACGCGCACGTTTGCGGCCTCGATGCGGCTGGGCGTTCTTTTCATTGTACATACCATATTGAGAAGTTGTCGAGGAAATCATCCATGAACGAATGTGTGGCAACGTTAAAGTGGATACGCCAGGCCACGTTCTCATGGGGAAGAATTGCTTGTTTCCAGGATATTGTTTGTGGACTCCCATTTCATCATCTTTGAACCCAACACTTATTGTGAGTGTCCAGGTTACCAGAACTATTCAGTACAGTGCATTTGATCAAGTATAAAAGAACGTGGAATTTAGTGCGTCATCTTCCTTGTCGCTGTTGTAGCTCAACATGTAAGACAGTGTTTATACTTTATAGCGAGCAACGGCGTCACGGCAACGACCACAACATGCGCAGCGAGGTAAAGGTCGTGGCGCCACTGAGAACCTCGTAAGTTCGCCTCGCATGTTACGTCAAAATTGCAACATCGCACGCGCAACAGTGTGTTGCGCCGAGGAACGTAGTTGTGAAGGTATTGAGGAAGAGAGAACGCGAGAAATAGTGTTGTATTAGGAGAGGCAGGCCGAAAATGCAGATCATGGGCCTAAATACTCTACTTTGAAACGGACTATAGCAGGAGTGACGCAAACTTGGTGTCTCGCCTGACTTTTGGAAGGAATAATACAGTATGAACAGCACGTGGCGAGGATAAGCAACGTCACACTATTACGATAACTGCTACGGCAAGTCCACTGCTGGGTTTGTCTACTCGACGGTTGCGTCGCGATGAAGTATGAACCCAACCTAAGTTATTCGTTCGGATCGCACAAATTCGGGCTTTTCGCGGCATCCAGGTATCCATGATGTTTGACTTTGACTTTGAAACGATACTGGCCCTGCAATAGTTAATAGGTGCTAGCAAATTCTGCGAGATCTCTTATTTTTTCTCTTTTTTTCGTTCTTCCTCACGGTTGCGACGAATGCGTGGTCTGCTTCGATACAGCCCTTTCATTGATCCTGTTACTTTTTTGTACAGTACTCCTGGTGGTTCATCCATAGTACAGAGAAATCTCATCCTCACTCTCATGTCAAAATTTGAAATCACGCTGAACCTCGACATTAAGTTAGCTTTTGAATTTGAGTAAAATTCTGAAGTAGTATGGCCTCATTTCTTCCACTGGCACTCAATTTGTGAGATGTTCTGTTATGAATCATTGCTTCTGAAGTGAGAAAGTCTCACGTCAACAGGCGATGGCTTCAGCGGTCTAGCAGCTTTTTACATGTACGTATTTTGAGTAGCTATTGCATATTTCTTCTGAAGTCAGTCCCTAAATTTAGCAGATTCCCGCTGGTGTCCGAAAAAGGATGCTGTCAGATGGAGTACTCTCCAGGGAGTAGCCGCACCACTGCCTCTTCTGATGTTTGATTCATTTACACTCGTTTCCAGTCTCCATAACGAACAAAAACCATGCCGAAAGCTATGAGTTGCTAGTGTTCAGTTTCGTTTTCGCTCCCTATTTGGGAATGCGTAAACAAAGCTCCACTGGGAGGTTTTACAAGCATTATTTACCAATGAAAACTCGGCACTAGAACGTTTCCGAAGGCTTCGGAGTGATGATTGCTTACGTGGGAGGTTGAGTTGAGTTTTGTTTTGCTCAGCTTTTGCTAGGTTGTTTATGACGATACCATCATAAGTTGACGCCAAACTGCACATTTCGAAAATCATGCTTGTTGTGATATTTTCTGAACTCCATGAAGATGTGAGAGAAAGATGTTCTTGGTGTATGATCGTCTCAAGTGAGGAATAAAGGACGTAACAGTTTCCTTCAGGCCCGTGAGGCTCTAGAAGACTCAAAAAAAAAAACGAAGACTTTAGTCATACATGTCCCTGGAAAAAACCTCGCTCCATCTATTAATTTGTGTCAGAAGTAGACTTTGTTATGGATGTAAAAGCACTTCTCTTCTCTGCTTTTTCTTTTCCTACTTTCACTGAAGCATATGTACAATATGAGAAAGTTTAGGTGCATAGTACAGTAACAGAGTGGAAGTTTCAATTTATTCGTTTGATGTGACCATGATAGATCTCTTTTCTTTATCTCACTCTAATATGGAGTCTATACAATGGAATACGTATTTGTGCACACACGAACACTAAGATTGCTTCATTTTTGTACTTTTCGCATGGAACGTTTTTGAGCGCTCCTCCGCTCCCTTCAGAACTGAAACAGCTATCGAGTACTGGTGCATTCAATGGTTTTTGTTCAAATTTCATTAAGTAAGATTGACGTGCTGAGAGGCTGGTGCTTCTTTTTCTAGCGACAAAATGTGAGCGATGCCGCAAATTCCCTGGAGGGGAACAGCAACCAGCTGCAGTGACATGATAGCAAAACTGACAATTATCCGCTCGCATAAAATCGCGGCAAATATTGGAAGAAAATCTTGGTGATCTTCGGACTGGGGCCACATGCATCTTTGAGATTACCCAAGGTAAATGTGTTAACACCACAAAAATTTGCATATTGTTGGCAAGGCTGTCAACACGTTTACCCTGGGTAGCCTCAGTGATGCATCCCGGCCCTGGCTTCCTAATGGATACTCGAGAGGCAGACACATTATCTCAAAGTGATAGGTTTTTTTATTATTTGAAATCTCTGATGGGCCTCGGCCTGGATGTATAATTGAGATTACCCAGGGTAAACACCTGACGCGGGTGATAACGATGGGTGCATTTGTGTGTTATTAGCATGTTGACCCTGGGTAATCCCAGTGATGCATCCGGATTCTCTTCTTTCGGCTACTGAGAGTTTAGTTGATTCCTAGAAATCTAGATGGTTTCTCACGCCTGCTGGATAGAATAATCTGCATCATGTAGGGGAATTATATGTAGTTAACTCCATTGCACATAAAGAAGAACTTTTTTTCACATCAAAGAAAATTGGTACCCCCGATAAGAGTGGCCTCTACTTTAGTATTACACTTTGGGTTTGAAGGATGTTATTTGCATGTATTGTTGATATTTTCCCGGAATAGATGTGAGAGTCGCACATAATTGAGTGCAGAATAGTTCCGCGAAGTATGTACGCATCTATGAGGAAGATAAGGTCCTTGAGAGCTCTTTGCTCTGCCCTTATATGCACAATTGTTCCTCAATAAGGAAGTTGTCGAGAAGTGTTCTGGAGATAGCTTTGCCCAGTTGCACTTGCTAGGAATAGTAAAACTAGCAGTGAAATTTTATTTAATATGTACCATGCACACTGCAAAATTATTCGTTTTCTAGATGTTGTTTGAAATTCCAGTGGAGTTGTGTTCATACAGTATAAAGCTTTTGGAGCACGTACATATAGAATTTCTCCTATCTATCCATAAAACGGAGCAACCATTACGACACCTTTTTTTTTTTCAAAAATCTGTGCAACGGGCGTGGCGCCAAATTCAGATGACGAGAGGGCATCTGTAAACAAGGTGATGGGCATGAGAACTTGGAAACATGGGTCAACCATTCAAACCCAGCGAAAGGTCAATAATAATACATAGATGAAACCCAGCGAAAGGTCAATAATAATACATAGATGATGTCGCAAAGCGACTTCGCTTCAAACCAGTGGTTAGGAATAATTTTCTTTTACTAATTTAGCCTTTCACTAGTGAAAGTGATCGAGATTAACTCAGTTATTAAGAAATAATGTAAATTTCTCATGTAGAATTTCTCCCTGATCCGATAGATAGATAACGCCGATGTTAACATTTACAGGCTCTCGCAATGCTCGGCCGTCCGCATGTATACAACTCAATCCTGCCGTTCAGCAAGAAGAAGGAGAGGAAATCGGACGAGGAGCACAAGTGACCTGTTTTTCTTCAATCGTCAGCTCAGTCCTCAGCCGTCTTCTCAATATTCAATACTCTTCACCGTCTTCGATTCCGATTTTGCTGATACTGAGATTTTTATTAAAATTCAATAAACTCTTTCTACTCAATCCGCGTGGCCGTTGCAAAAGCAGCGTAAGGGCGAGCAATCTATTTCCACAGAGGAACTTCTTGTAAAGGAGGACTATTATTGTTCTTGTCTAAAAAAAACATAACACGGTGAGCTCTTGGATTGAGCTATTCACATTCTTTCATAAGAGCAGTTCGTTCCCAGCAGTTACGTCATATTCTGCTTTTTATGGAAAACGTTAGGTGCATGAAAATAAATAAACATTGTAGAGTTTGGACAGATCTTTCCATCCTTCAGCCACATCATTGCTCCTTACTCCAGCAAATTGAGCAAACTTGTCCACCCATTTTGTTCTAGGGCGGCCGAAAGACCTTTTCCAGTGCGGTATCCAATCAGTTGCGAACCTTCAGCCAGACAGAAGGCTTCGTGAGACAGCCTCAACTGGAAACGAGACTGAAGAGGAGATAGGTAAACATATGTATCCTGCCTAGTCTTTTAAATAGTTGTGAAAGATGGGCTTGGACCAAAGAGGTTGCATTGATCCTTGGAGCAAAGACGGTTGGGATAGATCTATACTCGGAGTGAGGCTTTCGGACAAGTTCAACAAGACAAGACAAGTCAGTTCCGGAGTTTCATGGAGAAGAACCGGATTTTTTACGGAGAACATTCGAACCGGGGGTACCCTATCGAACGGCCGGCTGTTCTATTACTCGCGTTCTCCGGCAACCTACTGGTTCATCACAACACTTATTGTGTTTGATTTATCTATATACGTGGAAACTAAGCTAATCCCCTTGTGGCGAGGATTTAAAGAAGAATCTCGAAAGCCACTATACCAGGTAACCGGACCCAAGGTTCGGGTCACAACAGCGCTGCAGAGAAAGTGGAATTACGTGGCTCATCTCGCAAGAAGATCACCACCACGTGGGATCGAGCGCAACTGATTGGATACCACAGGTTAAAAGGTCTGTTGCTCGCCCTAGAACGAGACGGCTAGAAGACTTTGCTCAATTTGCTGGAGTAAGGACCAAGGATGTGGCTGGAAGATAGACAGATCTGTTCAGTGGTGCCGGTTCTTCAAGTGCTTTGCACGAAAAACTAGGAACACATTACTTTTGGCTGTGCGATGAAGAATAAGTAACTGCAATTATAATTGTAATGGGGTTTAAACGCGAGTGCCAAGTTGCTGCCTTCCGAAAAGGAGGATGACTCGTATGAATTGAGTACGCAGATTTTATTTGAAACCTGGAAATAATATTAAGTGTGATGCACCACAACAGATACCCAACCAAAAAAAAACACGGGAAAATTCAAAAACAACGGGATTTTTTGGTACATTTGGCATGTAAGTATGTACACACAGGATTTCTAGCAGCGGACTATGGTTTAGCTTTAGAAGCTTCAGCATTCTTCTTCTAATCGGCTGAGGCAAGTGCTGTCACTAAGCGGTGCTGTGCTTTTGACCCCCGGAGCAGTTCCATTTCAGGATATCTCGCAGGGCTGGCAGGCTAGGGCTTATTCCGCCTTTGACTTCCGTGTCTTGGCGATATATGCCCGATAGAAGAAGTGCGTGAAAAGTACAGCGAATGTAACGTAGATGATGAATGCGAGGTAGAGATTCACCATCGATTGTTGGCATCTGGAAGAGAAGCGGATTGTGGCGGATTCTGTTCTGTTGATTCTGGTGAAAAATCAGGATGTACTGCGAAACTTACGGTAAATTGGTTTCCGTTTTGATTCTGTACACAGCGTAAGTGACCAGGACTCCAGCTAGCATTTGTGCTGTTTGTATGGTCGTAACACACATCGAAATCTGAACAAAAATGCAATGGAAGTGAACGGTAAAGGCAAGGGAATGAAAATCGAAAGGAAAATGGGCAACCTAAGAAACTTTCCATTCTATGCACTACGAGGGCCGTTTGAAAAGTTTCCGGAATGACCACCAAAGAGTTGTTCTTCTTCAAAGCTTTTCATGCGATTGTGTTGGCTAGTCCTTGAAATGGATTGACTGTAAATGTCAACTCGATCTGACAAAGGCTCTCTCCTTGACAAGTGAATCAAGTGGAGCAACTACGACTGCACTCAGTTATAGATAGATGCTAAGATTAGGTGGTCATAAATTTCTCTTCAGGAAGAGAAAGCCGCAAGTAAACTAATTACCAGTTTGGTGCTAGAGGATCTCCAACTTTATTTTCCATCTGTAGTTTCTGGGTTTCGCAAACCGAGTGTAGCTGTAAGTGATCAAACAAAAAACAAAGTGTAAATTTCTAAAAAAAGGTGACCACATCAGAAAATGTGAGAAAACCGTTCACAAGGACTTGGCAGAGGGAGTTCAAATGCATGCTAAATAAGGAAGCCTAGCGCATGTGTTATATTCCTTGACGAACTAGTTTTGAAAAAACGTTTATAAAAATGAGTGCCGCATTTGCTCAATCTTGAGTAGGAACACCGTCCAACGCGAAATTCACCACATTATTTTGAATGGTTTAATGGGAGTGCAATCCAAATCTGTGATCCATGTTAAAGGTTAGATTAGGCGCTACACTCTGGTCACAAAAGATGCAGCGAAAATAGTATATTAGTCACGAAGAACGGGTCCTGAAGGAAAAAGTACCATTCACTGAGCCGGAATGGCGACGGCGTCTGTTTTGGGAGTTTCAAGGGATTGATGGAAAGGCTATTGCAACCGAATATTAGCCGATATTTTTCAAAGCTCTTGATATAATAATCCGAGTAACACGCGCAGGTTTGACCAAGAAAAAAGATTTGTCCCTCCATGTCGGCATCACCGCTTAAGCGAGTGCTATGGCCCATCAAAAGACTTGTAATAATGAAAATCAAAATTACACCTCACTCAATGATAATTTTGCCTTGGCTTCTTCGTGCTTCCACCTGTCTTTCAAACTTGAGTTCACCCCGTGTAGGGAGAGATTCCGATCAAGCGACGAGTTGATCGTGGCATCACCCGGTTATTCTGAGTACTTCAAAGGATTCCATTTCATGTAAAGAATGAAAAATTGAAAACAGATAAAACCACGCTTACTGAGCTTCGAGAGAATTGCTTTAATAAATAAAATATTGGTTACATCCGATTTGTTTTGTTTTCTGGTCATTCCGGAAACTTTTCAAACCGCCCTCGTGTATTGGCTATGTCCTTAACTATTCCACGAGCTAAATTTTTCCTAGTCCACCTTCACCAGCTCTAAGTCACCTTGCGCCATGCAAATACTCTAGTACTTCCTATAGGGTAAACGGCTTGAGAAGCATCCGTGAAAGACTAAGGTCAAGAGTCTTTCAGGAAATTCCTCTTTTCGTTCTTCTTTATCCACCTAACAGAAGTTTGTCTCGACAGACTCGATTCGGTTTTTGATTGTTCACATTTTTTCAACAAATCTATTCTCTGGCAGTTAAAAAATGAATACTGAATATTAAGGGAGCGACGACGTGAACTATGCTATGTATAGTCTGCTGGTTTAGAAAGGGGCGATGGAGTGACGTTGTCTGCAATTACGACCTCAGCACGGTGTCGGCCAATTGCTCCAATTTTTACAATTCTTCTGTAAGTTTTGACATGTACGTGGTTTGATTTCTTCTATTTTGACGTTTCCCTACTGCCGCCTAACAAAATCTCCTTCCAGACGCATCCTGTCCTCCCATCGATGGAGCCAGTGCGGTCGTAATAGCAAAGCCACTCCATCGGCGCTCTCTGAGCTAACATACTACAGTTTTATTGACTGATCGAAAAAGAAAGGAAGATTGAATTATTCGATTGACACGACGTCAACATTTCGCTATCGGGTCAAATGTGTACAGTTAACCTAATAAAACCCTTCTTGAACACCTTGAGCCCGGATGCATAATAGAGATCACTCATGGTAAGCGTGTTAACTTCACTTCACCCTGTACCTAGGACTCCTCAACATCTCTACCTACACTTGACGTTACTAGTACCCAGTTGCTACCCACATGTGATTATATCCAGGGCTATAAGACTACCAATCAATCCAATGGTGCATCCAGGCCTAGCTTCTCAGAACTCACCCATCTTGGCAGTCTTATTCCATAGGCAACAATCGTATAATACGTATACATCACAGAATGAGCAAAGTAATTCATCGTGATGAAGGCTCGACCAGGGGCAGTGTGTTCGGCACCTAAGAAAGTATTCAGTAAATGTCACTACAATTTTAATTGAAGTACAGTAGATTTCAACAGAGTGGTCCAGCCCGCACACGTCTCATCACCTGTTTCGACAGGTCTAGCCAGGAAGCAGCAGGACCGATCGTGATTGATAATCTCAGTACTCTTTGATCACGATACACACAATGCTTGGATGCGCAGACAGTCAAAGTGGTACGCCGCAGATGATGCGATGCGTGCAAGTGGGCCCAGTCTGCTGGTTTTGCTGTACTTAGCAATTTTTACCTGAATGTACAGTATAGATGAGCACAACTGCATGGTGATAGTAGTGCAGGAATATGAGCGGCTTTTTCCTCAACACAATGAACATCGTATCACCAAGCTCAACAACCTAAACAGCAAACTTATAGACAGTGAATGAACTGAGTTCGATAGAAACATCACCTTCGAAATAGCAAACAGAAAACTCCAGAAAGCGGCCACATCGTTGGGATGGCATGAGTAGCACAAGGAGCGATACAAGCCGTGCTTGTAAAGCGATTGGAAGAAATCCTGCAAAACGGTATTTGGAACGCCATGACGATGCATGTTATGTAGATCCACTGCTTATGGATTCCGCAAATCTAATACTTCTACTACATTAGAAAAGTGGATGCCTTTATTGGGAGGTCTGTAGGGAAGACGTGAGCGCTGGAGCCTATGAAGGTGTTTTCCGTGCCCCATGCCACCTCATCCACAAAATTCATTCTCACCTCCACCACCATTTAGTTTGTTAGGAGAATTTTTCATCTTCCAAAACTGCGATATTTTTCAAGTATTCCGTTGGTTATTTCAAATGTATTCATTCATCGAATGTGCCTCATACTCCTTACAAATGCAGTATGGCACCAAATATAATACCTGAAAGAGTGAAATGTGTAAGAAAACACATGGAGAAATAGCTTATCTACGAACGCCACAAAAACAGCTATTCCTCCATCCTTTGATGAAGGGAGAGTTGTATGATAATCTTTTCCAGTAGCTCCCTTGCTTCAAAGACGTCGACTAGGCTTATTGTCAGGGCACTTGTGCACGTTATTTTGAGTTATGACCACCTTTGATGAATGGTGGGCCATCATGGGTGGCGAAGAACCGCTATGATTAAAGGCCAACTTGCAGTCAATGAAGGAAATGACGGACAACTTTTTTCCAAGTAGTTTCAAGGCTTCTTGTGGCTTCTTAATCCTTGGAAAGGCTGATTTTTTTGCTGCAAAAAAAAAACGATAGGCGGAACTCAGCGCGGAATAAAACGTTTGTGTAATTTTCAGTACAGTGATGTGGTATCCTAGTGGAAGGCCACTCAGCTGAATGTATCCTGTCCTTGATGTGCAGAGTCACTTCTGTGTTAAATTTTTAATTTCCAAAAGCGTTAGTTAGTTTCCAAAAGCTTTCCGCAAGAAAAGCCAATTTGTTATGGGCGACATCTGCAGGAATTTAAAATGACTTGCAAAGTAGGTAAGTTAAATTAAGCATATTTTTGTAGAATTGAAGTTCATAGGTTTAATTCGGGAATTCCCACGACAGGGGTTGAGTTTCTTTTATGGACTCACTCTCAGACACCTAAACCGATTTTCTTGCAGTCAATGTGCTTCTTGCTATCCCTCGATGAACACGGGCAAATAGGTTGGGGGCAAATTACCGTGGCCGCAAATATTGGTTTTAGGTCACCAGTTTCGCAAATTATAACGTGTGCTGCCGCATTTACGCATTCACGCTATCGTAGAGTTCTATTCTAGGCTGGAATGCTGCATAAAATGCCATGGCTGCGAAAAAAAGTTGATGTTGATTACAATATTGGAGAACAGCATTAGGTCGGGGTGCGCCGAAGCACAGCCAGTTAACCTATAACCAGTCTGGCCGTCCGGCTAACGCCGGACTTCCAGACTTCCACTGATGCTC
>KN730608.1:0-13808 GCA_000816745.1 Ancylostoma duodenale | reverse complement strand
AATTTCTGGCTTTTAAATCTCCTTTTAAATCTCTAGAATTCCGAGTTGTACGCTTCCTCTGGACATATCTGTCTTCAAAACCTCAAATACGGAATATTTTGGAGAATATTTCTTGCAGCAGTGCTACCGGAGGGTGGATCTGCCAGTGCCGTCGTGTTATGTCTACAGAGGATCAGGTGTTGTACGATGGTTCGAAGCGGGCACTCTCAACATGTCGTTTCCTTTTCCAAACGAAGAGCGGATTTGCCCCCGTTGACTCTCATGATTTTCCAATGAATGTACAATAATTCTCGCAAATAGCACGTGTATGTACATCTTCTTCACCAACTACCATACGAATTCACCAGTTCATGTGGATACCTCGAGACGATATTGTTGTAAGAGTATTGTTTTTGGCACTGTTACGATTGTTCTTTTCAGAATGCTGTAAAGTAACCATGTTATCGAACCTAATATTCATATTAAAAGTTTCTCATTAACAAGAAGGGTGAACTAGGAAACCTACCAGCTAACGGATTTATGCTGCAAGGGGGCAAATATGTACGTGTAAAAATTGGTGAATAGCTTGGAAGCTTAATAGATGAACCATTGAAATGCTTCGTCATCCACACTTACGACTCATTTCATTCAAAGGCATCGTTCCACCTCAGAATAGTTTTGAGCTTTTTGCATGGAAACAATCTCGCGAAGCTTCTGATAAGTATGGTATACATGATTCCATGCAGTACCTCAGAAAGCCCTTATTCAAGCACCGAATTTTGGAGGCTTTGCGGGCGAAGGTAACGGAGGAGGATTACGGATTTTCGCATCGTATACTTGGGGTGCGTGACATCTTGAACATCTATACCCTACATTCTCCAGGATATAGGGCATGGCTGGGTCACTGCCCCAGATTCATGCGTCGCTGCCCTACTTTCGTTGGCTGCTCCGCTAATTACAGTGGGGCAGCCAAGAGGTCGCTGCCACAGCCAGGGCTCGCCCCACTGTCAGAATCTTGTCGAGGTTTGATTAGCAAGAGCGAGGATTGCAGTATATTTGACCGGCAAAACAAGAAACTGGGAAAGAATACAGTTGCAACATTTTTATTGATTTTTTTCTTCTTGTTTGATTGTAGAAAAGATGAAAATCTTTTAAGTGCGATATGAAGGCTTCACCTACATTGCATTCATTTTTACGAATGTCTGGGCAAACAGAAAAAGGAGACTCTAAGCTCCAACTGGTCATGTAATCTGTAAATTACCTGAAGGCTTCGACTCTTAATTTCCGAGTTTTTTTTATATTTGTTGGTTTTCATATTTATTGAATATTTTTTCAGGACGTTCATCAAATAGTTTTCAGAATCGGGGTGAACAAGTTGTGGCGGGCTTCTTTATCATATATGAATCACAGCATGCATGTAAACGAAAGCGGGGCTAGATAGAAGAGTTCTCGAGGTTGCGAGGGGCTTTTAGCTAAATTCTAAATCTATTGTCAAACATTACTATGTAGCTTCAAAATGATCGATATACGCATGTCACTGCAATGACAACTTAAGATAACTCATCTACGAGATATTTCTCCAGGCATTGTTCGCGAGGCCTTGCCCTTTGTCAGTGGATGCCATATTTGTTCTACCTGACGATGGAAGAACACGTAAAATAACGTCTTGACAATGGAGAGATAAAAAAAAATGATACTGGAGGAAATGTATAGCATTTCAAGCCGCAAGAATTCATCGCTCTACACATTCTCATAAGATACTACTTCTGATACCATATGTGTTAATATCGCCAATTTTCAAAGTGTTTCATGGTTGGGATAAAGTAATGTGAAGCAAATCGAGCCAATAGGTTGGACGTGTAAAGCGTGTGAGAAGGAAGCCACTCTCAATCAAAACTAAGAATAGATTTTTGCTCTGAAAAACTGTCTTGTCCCAAGAAACCTTATTTTGGTCGTGCAAGCAAACAGAACTGAACAAAGCAATGAGTGAAACAAAGAAATTAATTAGAACCGAATTCTAAATTCCATATTTGCCGTTCATAAATATAGCATTCATTAGGAATTATGGATAGCAGCACTAGCGCAGCTTACTACGCTCAAATAATCTGGGTTATGCTCGATGGCTAAGTATGCATATTCTGAAAAGGGTCACGTTTAGGTCTCGCTGATCAGGTACTACACAGCACAATCCTTGCTTCTGCTAGTCTGATCTTTACAAGGTTGCTCCAGTGGGCTGAGCGCTGGCTGCGGAGGTGACCTCTTAACTGCCCCACTGTAATTAGCGGAGCAACCGGTAAAAGTAGGGCAACTACGCATGAATCTGGGGCAGTGACCCAGCCGTGTCCTATATTCTGAAGAATGTAAGGCACAGCTGTTCAAGATGTCCGCCTCCCGTATACTTGCTTGCCTGTCATGCATTGAGCACAGTTTCTATTTTCTTAGTTAGTGGTGAGGAACTCTCACAAGAATTAAGAATTTGTTGAGAAAGTTCGCTGCAGGGAGTGGATTATTTGGACAGCGCCTTGCCCCAGCCCCCCCGGCTCCGCCCACAGTCTCCCCGCTCGAAATCGTGTTTTTTCTTCAGTTTTGCACAGGATCACGTACATACACCTTTGTGATCAGCAGTTCTTGGAAAATATTCACACATGGAAACCTGTACCAAGTATTAGTTTTTTGTCTTTTTTGGACTTGGTGATCCCGTTAAGGAACACCTCCACTGAATCTTCAAGCATCTTCCGATAGAGCGAGTTATGGGACGTCTACTCATACCGGCCAAAATTATATAGGCTTTTTGAGTTTCCCGAATAACTTCGGTTAGAAAAAAGACCTGAAGCTCAAATTTTCATGATAGCTGTAGAAACTCACAGGTGATAGCGACGTTATGAAATCATCGAACTTTGGCAACTATTTTCCTTTAGACAAAATTTTTACTTACAAATGTCAAAGTCTGTGATTTCGTTCAATCTCCAAAAATCACAGAAGGGCTCTTATAGGCAGTATCTCAATAGAAATTCACTTCTTTGTGTGGATTCAACTCATATCTGGTAGAAAACGTGCGCTTGTAGATCACTGGTCGAGGCAAAGGAAGCAAAGTTGAGGTCATTCCAGCAGTAAATCAAAGCACTGATTTTTGCCGAACTAGCACTGTGGTCCTTCATCATGATTAGTTGGTCATAATGCACCGAGGAGTCCATACCACGAAAAAATGTTTTGGTTCCTCCCCATGCAAAGCTTTACTCCACCAGAAGTTGAAGAAGAAAATCCAAAAGGCTATACATATAATTTTAGCCGGTACTGTATCATTTGTTATCTCATTAGACTTAGAAGACGACCAGCCGAAACAACGGGACGTTCCATTTGATGTTATGTTACTCTGAATAAGGAAAAACAGCTGAGGAAGTGCACGAGACTTCAAATGACATATTTTGAGAATATTCGCCACATCACTCGACCGTATTTAAGCAAAAAGTCAGCAGCAAGTAAGAGTCCTGCGCACGACCGCTTATAACGCAGGCTTCACACTATCAAGCTAAGACAATACTTCTTCAGATCAATGTAGCAATATCTGACGGAGAAAAATTCAAGAGCTGCGACAGAGTCAATTGCTTGGTGAGCCGCTATTTTGACTCACAACGCAGCCGGTTACCTCGGTAGGCCGTTCACTCTCTTCGTGAAAGGTGTTGGAGGTTCACTGATACCAATGGGGAATAGATTTTTAGTTGAGGTTTTTCAAAAAATGTCGAAGATGCGCATTCACAACTGGTAGACCTAATATTTGCAATCTAAAGTATCCACGAATATCTGCTACATTTACAAAAGTACAAATTTTGTAAATCTTTACTTGCAAGAATCATTGCATAAGAACCTGCACATTTACTTAAATTCACCTCCTAATATCACATATGGGACAGAACATTGATATTATGACAAAATGAGCAACATATGACAACACATATGAGCCAACTTGGCTCAATTGTAACCATGGCAATAGAGGAAATGAAAACACAAGCAACAAAATGAAAAAAAGGAATGAAAAAGGAAGGAAGAACATATTCCGTGACAAAATAGACCTTTCATCTAAGGTAGGGTAGCCCTCGTAAGATCTGGCATTTCTGTACATAAGGCGGCAGTTCGCAGTTAAAATAAGGTATAAAGAGAAATTAGAGCGAGATAACCGAAGCGAACAGTATCAAGTGAGACATAGTAGACCAGTGAAACGTTAATAGCAGCGAGGTTAACAGAATAGAGGTGAGTAGCACCCAACTAGCTAACTACAGTTCTCGGAGCAGTGCCCCAAATCAGGCTGGCAAATGTCGCGAACCGATCATTTCTTCAGATTTCTGGAAAAAAGTAGATGTAGAGGATTATCAGCATCTACTTCTACAGTCCCCTGATAAGGCTTCGACCTGAGGAATGCCAAAAGCAGGTCTAAAACTCCTGTGCAGCAGAACACTGCTTGGAGGTTCTGTTCCAATCGTCTCTGTTCGCAAGGTTGCAGATCATTGGATTCATCTGGAGGTGCTTGTCACAATGGTGTACAGTACCAATTCAAGCGCCTCATTGCTTGTGTATGGTGACCAAGGGTCAGGGAGGGGGGAGTGTGACACATGTGGCACATGTTACATACATATGTTCCCCACTAAGAGATGTATATCTCGCATGAATGCGCATTCTGCCTAATCCAGGAACCTCGCGTAATAGAAGAAAAAGGGAGGTGAGGTAGAGAACTGGGTCTGACCATTGAGATTGCCCAGGGTAAAGGAACTGACGCTGGTGCTGGGTATTTTTGTGGACTGTCAACTCGTTTACCCTGGCTAATCTCAATGATGCATCCCACCTGGAGAGTTACTATAAGATTGGCGCAAGCTGTCAAAAAAGTCCCAAATCCCAAATTGTTATCAAAATCCCAAATTCAAGCCCAAATTGCCTGATACTCTGATACTTCCCCCCCCCCCTCCCCCTTCCTCTGGTACTCCAAGGCTCTGACTTAAGAAGTTTTGAAATTGGCGTTCCGATAGCTTTGCGAGGATTCGGTAGACCCTTGTGATCAGTGCATTTTAAGGAAAACAGTCATATAAAAACTTCGCATAAAGGTGAGGTGAAGCGGTGTCCTTATAAGGAGGCCGGCCCTACAACAGTGCTTTCTACAGTTTGAGAACATCTCGATAATCCAGACCAAAACGCATCATTGTTAGGATATGTAATCTCAAACCCATAGGTATGGTTACCTGCAGGTAGCAGTTGCCTGCAGACAACGTAGCGTATGGGTAAGATCTTGGTGGGTACTAGGTAAAGGTTGAATTTGGGCAATTCCAATGATGCATCCGTCCACTGGTTCGATTTAGAATCAGGCAGATTTCCTATCATAACAGGCCGAATCTCTGCCGTTTTTAATTTTCTATTGTGCAAGTTGGGAGCGGTACATGGGAAGGGTCATGAGGAAGATTTGAGAATTATCCAACAATTATGTAATCCATTTCTGTCAATGCTTCCAGTAAAATCACAATCATTTCGCCCAACACTTCACACTATGGAAACCGGGAACTCACATTTACATGTACTTCGTCGTTGCATAGTACCCGCATGCAGCAAGAAAAGGCAGTGAATGGGCGTGGCTTATTGTCAATGGCATTGGCTAGTTGTCGACGTTTTAGCACTCGAGACGGACGTATCGAGTTCACAATGGTCATCAACGTGAATCGTGGAATCAGACACAGCACAATCGAAAGCAGCAGCACCTGGAAGAGTTCGCTTTTTCAATGGTGAACTGCTTGGATCGACAGCATCGGGAGCCTACCAGCCAGAAGATCGGATCAATCATCGCCAGCTGAGCAATGGAGACCGGTGTGTCCTTAACGTTCGTCCATGTCCAATTCGCCGTCACGAATCCGTTGTAGAAAAGAGCACAAACGAAGAAAGACACCACGGACAGGAACATCGACAGGAACATCGGCCATGTCTGGAAGGAATTTCGATGATCAGCATAATCCAGAAAATCCAGAACAGCACCAGGTCGGAAACAAACCCAGTACTGAAGCAGTAGCGCCAGATGAAACGTATTGACAAGTAGGAGCTGAGCGCACAACACTACACCGAATGTCCACATATCACAGTCGGTGTTGATATAAGTCTGCAAGCAAGAAAACTAAAGTACTGTAACAAGGGATACGGTAGATGCGGATGCTCACAAAGTGACATATCCAGTAGACGACAGCGCTCTGCCAGATGGCGTCCAACATATTCAACCAGAACGAGTACCAGCGATATTTCTACAAACGCAGAATACTTGTACATATAAGTTCGAAGGAATATTTAACGGAATTCAGTAATTCGGGCCCACTCGCACGCGCCGAACCACTTGCGCTATCTGCTGGTCTGAGCAGTCGTACACTGCACTGATATCGCCGTTCTCATTCTAGACTCTAGGGCAATTTATACTAGGTGCGCGCGTTTGAGGTGCGTGCGTCTATATGATGGAGGATAGGGCAATTCGCGCATCGCTGACGCAGCTCAGACGTATGCGTTTTCGTTAATGATCTTCTTGGAAAACTCTCGCAAATAGATGCGTGTGTCTGAAGCGCGACTGCCGCACGCACCAAGTATAAACTGTCCTTCTCTGGTGTGAGGCGAGCGAACCGACCGCTTGACTTTCCCTAAATTACAAATAAGTTCTCTTACCTTCCCCAGTCGCCCTTGGTCGTAGAACTGTGGAACGTCAAGGAGTATGTCCGCCGATGCGTCCTGCTCCAAGCAGCCATACAAGAGAGACGGAACTATAAATAGCTTTCATCGTACAAATTTCCAGTCGAAGCTGAGTTGCATTATGATTCTTCTCCTAGAATAGGTAGGAGATTGACACTGTATATTTTATTCTACAACAAGCTGGGAGGGCTGCTCAAGATTGGGTCCGGTTTCTTCAAATGACCCGGTTCAAACAGAAAAGGTAGGGCTGAGCTGCAAGAGGCGGAGCTTACCCGCTGTGGATACGTATGTTTGAAAATGAGAGAACCCCGAAGCTCTTCTTTTCTCTCATCTAGCAGTACATTGATCTGTAATGTGGGAACATTCGAATTTTCCATTTATTCGGAACATTCGGTAATCGTGAGCCAAAATATTCGATTTCGAATAAATGGGATATTCAAGTGCTCTAGCATTAAATGCTGTATTAGAGAGATGAAGAGCTTCAGAGCTTTCTCATTCTCGAACACAAGGATGTTTCAATTGTCTCCTATGTTGTTTACTGGAGTAACAAAATCATTCGGTTTTTATTCGGTCCTGTATACTGACACCAGTCTATATCCCATGCCGCCATCAGCTGCCATCCTCTACCCCTCATAAAACTGTCCAAATAGAAAGAACGGCACCTATTTAGTTGGCAAAACAGTAGTTCTAACGATAAACAACAATAAATCTATCTTTGGTCAGTACTATTCGAAAACGAACCTGATGTAAAAAGTAAGTTGTACACCATGAGATAAATCGGGTCGATCGGTACTTGAGAGCTGAAGCCGTTGAAGATCTGGTACCAGAAGATCGTGAAGACAAACATCTGTAAAGCATGAATTTTGCACGATCAGTGGAGGGTACGATCAATTAATTCAACATACCGCGTTCTTGTAGAAGAAGTAGAGGATTGTCTGTGCCAACCGCTGGTAACACCAATGTCCATGGATCAGCAGGAGGTTTGCGAGGAAACGGAATCGAGCCATCGCAAAATCGCTCGCCATCACCGCTTGCATGCCCTCCTGACCCGACAGACCAACACCCACGTCGGAACACTAAAGCAAAGGCTATATTTGGCAAGATAACTGGATAAAATGCAGGTTGGGCACCACAGCAAGTTTACCTGGATCATGGATACATCGTTTGCACCATCCCCTATGGCGAGCACCTTCCCATTGAGACGAGTCTTCGCCAGTTTCACCAGAGACGCTTTCTGGATCGGGGTTGCGCGGCAACACAGGACACTGCGACAGCTGAAAAGAGTTGACCATCACCCACATGCCCAAAAACTCCCACTGAGTAGACACAAACCTCTTCAGCAGACGAACAAAGCGTTCTTCGTTATGGGGATCCAGGCAGTAATCCAGGCAGGACGCGTTCAGCACCAGACCAAAAGCGGCCTCCTCCGTTATTTCCCCAGCTCGTCCAACCCTATGATAGAAAAGCATCGAATGGAGAAGCATTTGACAATGCGCAAACAGTTGGTAAAGTAAACTTACCGTATAAGGTGCTCGTCAAGAAGATCGGAGACGGAACGCACACCATTTGCACCAATGTTTAGGAGGTCCATCGCAGAGGAGAAGAGCCTAGAAGACCCGAATTTGAGTAGGTATTTTGTCAAAAGCAACATTTATACATGACTGGAGTTTTTTTTTTCTGGGAAGTTTGTAATGTGAGAAGATGGTTGCAGGTGCCGGGGTGTAGGGGAGGAAGAATAGAGGCAAAGGCGATGTTTGCGCAGGGAGGGGTCGTTTCAAGCAAAGAATTCCGCCAGAATCGGATATACATCATCTGATCT
The DNA here is from genome assembly GCA_000816745.1 of Ancylostoma duodenale. NCBI lineage: Eukaryota > Metazoa > Nematoda > Chromadorea > Rhabditida > Ancylostomatidae > Ancylostoma > Ancylostoma duodenale. The sequence continues at coordinate 5,308 of KN730608.1, read as the reverse complement.
AAAAACAAATACGAAAACCTAGACTAATGTCTTATTCATTCAACCAGCATAACCTTTACAGTGTCCAAGCTTTTCTAAAACGTGAGGGGCTAAAAGGGGAATAGGGGAAGCTGGAGATACGTGGATATTACAAAATGTGGGGAACTTCTCGCCACCTACAGTAGCCTTGGTACATTTTTTGACAAAAAAACTGGATTTTCATTCTTTTTTCGTTTCTTGACGATAACGCAGTTCACTTCGATCCTTATCTGAATTTGTGTATACAAATCGATTTGTGTAGATGAGGTCTACAAGATGAGTTCAAAACCCTGCTTCAAGCTTCACTAAGAAAGCAAATACCTTCCAAATTTTTTGCGGCTACGAATTAGCATGCGAGACTTCGAGATGATTGCTCGTTGAGAACACGTACTCTTTGGCGTACAGTATGGGTAAGAAACACTTACTACGTCCCTGCTTTTGTATTTATCTTGTAGAGCTCGTTTCCGCCAATCATTTCGTATTTCGTCTTCTGTCGAAAAGCAACCTTGGGTACTGTATGTAATTTTCTCGTTATCAGAGCGATCACTATCCTCATGCCTTCATTTTATCCAGAAAAGAGCAACAGAAACAAGGAAGAAACAAGGAAAAGCAGCCAGTAGAAATCTTTTACTCATTTTATTTGGTGATGTTGTGAAAATGTTCTTGACTGTTTTTTTTCTGCCGGGGAATGCGAGCAGATGGAGATCGATTATCGATTTCAAAATAATTACGTCGATATACGGAATGTTTGTTGTTGTTTTTTTTTGATTTCAAGCTTTTTTTTTCAATCATTTTTTCCTCGTTTTCGATGCTGTAAGGAGGATGGTTGGCCGAGACCCTTACATTTTTTTTGACAAATTTGAAAAAATTCCACATGAGTAACCGAAGATAGTGATGGTGTAGTGGTGTGAGACACGACAGTGCCGCATACATAGTGAGTACCAGAACTGTGTGAAAGGTGCGTGTAACAAGCTTCAAGGAACCACTCACCGAGAAGAAAAAGCGATATTGACAGCCGTTTCGACCTTGTCCCCTGTGAGCACCCAAACACATATTCCAGCCTCTCTCAACAGGTGAATACATTCGGGAACGCCTTCTTGGAGACGGTCTTCAATTGCTGTTACGCCTTAAGATGTGCTTAGGAATCAGAAGAAATAGGAAGTCAAGATTTAGCGAATTGAACAGAAGGAAAAAAGTCTCACCAAGCAGATCGACGTCCTGTTCAGCCTTCAACGTACTGTCACGGAGAAGATTTTCACGATGGTGTGGATCCAGCTCAGCCTCTTCATGAAGAGCACGCCAAGACTACAAAAATGACTTTGCAGTTCACCAAAACAATGGGTCTCGCATACGTAAGGGGGTAAAATCACAACAGCACCAGAAGCAGTACCTGGTAATCTTCATCTTTCCAGTGCTTGATTCCCAAGCATAACGTTCTGAGGCCTTCTCTCGCGTAGTCCGACAAGTGTTCTTGAGCCTAAACAGCTATTGACGGCTGGATTAGCAATATTCAACATAATCATAGCTTTTAGGTATCTCTGAGAATTTCGAAAATCCAAGGATATTCATAGCAGAATGTCATCTTTGCCGAAGATCTCTCCTTTTTCTCCCCGAGCCCCCCCCCCCCCCCCTCCCCGCTTGTCTGCTATCGCCACTGACCACTAAAAATTGCTTTCTCCGGATTCTAGATATAAGGCTCCACTGACCCGGACCCATTAGCAAGTGCTGAGACACGAAAACGATTTAGGGTGAGAATAGTGATTTTAATGGAATGTGGAGATGCGCAGACCATCAGAGTACCCAGACACAGACTACACGGCCCATACGAGCGCCCGACCCATTGGATTCTGCTACACAATCTCATAAACGCGCATGGTGTATTTCAACGAGGAACATAGTGTACTTACAAAGGTATAGAGAAAGTGGGAACGCGAGAAATAGTGTCATATCCGGAGAAACAGGCGAGAAGTAGATCACAGGCACAAGTACTCGACTATCGTCGTTTTTTGGAAGGATAAAAATATAAAGATAAAAATAAGATTAAAAAAGATAAAAATACATTATTCTGTTCTTTTTAAATGGTTGCTTTGGTAAAAAAAAAACTTTGCTAGGATACCTTTTCTATGGAATATGTTACACGAAAATTTATTCCGAGAGTAGTAAAGAAGGAGGAAGCATACCTTGAACACTTCTTCCTCTCCTTTGAGAGAAGTAGCATACTCGTTGGACAGAATTGGGAGCACCGTGGCGTCGGCGCCTTTCGTCAGCAGCAAAACTCTCTTCTTTCCAGAACATTCTTGAACAACGACGGACATGCGTTTGCGGTCAGAATCGAATGGCAGTGTGTGCAACAACTATAAAGAGAAAAAAATTAAGTACTCTAGGTGATATACAGTGAGTCAAGAATAGCTTGACAACCTTGTACTTCATGGTTTGGCCACTGGCTCTGAGATGAACGACGATTTCGTCGAACCGCCTCCTCAGCAGACGCACGCCGTACTCTCTCGCAGCTTCCACAAGAGCGAGTTCATCGGGAGATTCCGAGTCGTAGTAGGAGTGGAGCGGGGTGATGGTCTCGGTGGAGGACTGCGACTGACGTTTATCAACGGATCTGAACTATAGCTGTAATTCCAAAAACATGGCTTACATGGAATAAGTGCAGAGCAATGGTGGAAGGGAATTGGTAGTCGGACTGCACTTATGTACCTGCGAAAAGGACTGAGATCCTTTATGCCTTTTAAGCGAGCGAAGCTGAGCAGTGATGGTCGATGAAGGATGCCGGGAATACTCTTCGTCGGAGTCTTCTCTTTCACGTCAATGTACTTGATCTCGTCATCCTTCGGGGACTGGTCCGTGGAGGCCGCCCCATTTGAGTTGTCCTCCTAAGAATGACAGGAATATTTGTTCAAAGTCTTCTTATTGCTAGAGAACAGATATGCAACTTTTGTAGAATTTTCTTCAGATTGCATCCCTGCATTGATTTAATGTCTATTCATTTTTTTCAAATACACTCAATGGTGGAATGGTAATGGTAAAGGAGAATCGGATACGGACGCATAGAATCCCTAATATCTTTAGGAGTAATCACATTTCCTCTATGAAAAAAAAAGTTCTCGTTGCGACTTGTGTTCTCATGGTGAGTCAAACTGTCGCTCTCCTTGCACGAATGGAGAAGTTCTACACACATATGATACGTTTATGCTTCTCCCACATTTGATATGAAACGGAATTGATAAGTTGGCGACTCCAGCGCTGGATGCTCAACTTCACCTGGAATACAGCGGAGTACCGTCTCACTCTGTTTTCATTATTATTTATTGCTCAATTATGGTATAGCAGCCAAAACCTTGTGATAATCAGCATGACACCCACTGCCATTCCGTACGAGTGCTTCTATCCCTTAGGTAACTCATTGCTGCTCATACCCTGTTCTGGTACCCCTGTCTGTTCCACTCTTTGAGCGATCCGTTCACTCATTAATCTGATCAATGGAGGACTCACATAAAATAATCCCCACCTTATCCTCGCTGAACTTGATGAGCTCGATGCTTTCTCGCGGGGTATCCAGATTAGGAACCGACTGAACTTCTTCTTCAACCTCCTCGAGGAACTTCACACTCAGCGGAGATATCGTCAGGCGTTCGCCGTTGTCGGTCTCTTCAGAGTGGGCGTCTATCATATCACCGTCTGGATCCATGAGATCCTAGATATTAGATATTAGGTAGAGATATTAACTTTCTCAACAACATTAAAGGTAGGCACTGGAGAAAATGGGAACAAAACATACCTCGTGAGGTTTCGCGTTGACGACAACAGTGTTGCAAATGGCCATCGTAAGAAAAAACAGATAAATAGGACTGTCGACGTCAGCTTCTCGGATGGCACGACTCAGCAACGCCTCCAGCCCTCTATCCTTTGACGGCCGCGGTCTACCCAGCCGATCAGCCGGCTGGTCTATGGCAGCCGCTACGGAGTGACCTCCGAAATCCTTTCCTCGGAGTGAGCAGCGACGAAATACCATCTGGAAATGGAAAGCTCCATAGAAGATCACGAATATCAAGGTATTTCTATCCATTTGTGACTGGAATGAAAAAAAGGAAGAACCGAGACTAACTTGATTCTCAGTGAGGGTCCCCGTCTTGTCCGACATTATGTACTGTATCTGTCCGAGTTCTTCTGGGATATTCAAAGCGCTGAACATAAGAAATCGAATGCGTTTCAAAAGTATTGAACTGAAGAAACTAACGTACCGACACTGTACCCGTTTGTCAACCTTCTCATAGTACATGTTCTTATCCTGGGAGATCAGCCAGACTTGTCCAATTTTGATGAACTCAATGGACACGTACAACGAGATGGGAATCAGCACCTGGAAGGAGGATTTCTTCAAAACAGGAATAGTTTTTGACGTTCAAGATTTAGAATATTTTTTAGAATTTCTGGTAGAGATTAAAGAGAGTGCGAAATCCGCGAAAATATAGGATGAATTTGTAAGGGGACTAGAGTAATGGTATAACAAAGGGGAGAAAAGATGGATAGGATAGCGATTTTTTCTTCGGATCAAATGACTTGAGTTCAAAGAGGCAAGCAAAACCCATTGCTACTACGAGATGAAGAAAATTGGTAAAGAGGAGAGACATGCCTGTAGGACGATGATAAACGACCAGAAGTTCCAGAAACTCTCGAAAGATGGACGAAACTCATGGCCACCCGGCAGTTCGGACCATGTGAAAAACGGCACAGCATATGGTTCGGAGAAACTTCGCATCCAGACTCCTGAATATTATCACTACAGTAAACCAATCACTTCTTCTGAAGAATTTTCCTCTGATTTTGTTGGTAAGGATGAACATTTAAAGTTTTTCTAACAAAGTTCGTACGAATGTCTGCCTAACTCCATTTTGAGTTGATTCGAAATCCAATTTAAAAAAACGCAAAAAAGACGCAAGCGATTTTCTAACAGTTTCTCGCATTCCATTTTCACCCCGCACGGAAATGTGATCTGCGAATTCAAGGGTCCCGGCAAAGCATCGGACGCTTCAGTGGTCCAAACCACTCGCAGAGCACCGCCGGATGAGAACGGTTATATCACACTGACACGGCACAGACGATGCAGCACATCTTGCGGGTCCTAACACCTGGGACAGTATGCATCATTGAGATTACCCAGGGTAAACTTGTTTAAACAACACAGCTACACCCGTCGTTAACGTGGGCGTCAACATGTTCACCCTGGTTATTCCCAATGATACATGCGGCCTCTGGAGTCTCCTACTATTTCGCAATCTAC
>KN730607.1:0-13809 GCA_000816745.1 Ancylostoma duodenale | reverse complement strand
TAACCTCACAAAATATCATTTCCCCGAACGAAAGCGCCGCAAGAAAATCATTGTCATCCACACGAAGCGAAATCCTTGAATTTCTACAAAGTAAAGGGGAGCATGCAGATTCGCAGAGAATCATTGTCATTCGCGCAAAGCGCCTCTTTTTCTTTGTAGAAATTCAAGGATGATTTTCTCCAAATAGGAAATGAATTGTCTCTCTGGTGGGTGACTGCTTGTTGATGTGAGGCCTTGCGGCAATTCCAAGCGACCTTTTCCCCACATACTCCAAAAACTTCATAGCTTCAATGGAGCGCGAATGATGCTATGTGGTCTTAAGAAAAGAATCTGTCTGGAAGTTTAAGACATGAGAGGTTTTACTCGCTTTCGGGCCTTTAATTCTGTTCAATTGAACTCTAAGCGTGCTTCACGCTGAGGCGTAATAACCACAGACGTGGAAACACGTTGAATTCAAGAGCTTATCCTAAGTGAATTGTAAAAACTTTTGCGTAGTTTGAAATGGGAACCTTTTCCAAGCTTCTGGCATCCTTAGTCAATGTAAAGTTACAGTTCTGGCCTAAACTACTCCATGCTGGCGCGAAAAAGTCGCTGTTTTGCCTCCGATAGCACTACGGCAAACCTATGTTTTGAATTTCACTGAACAAAACGGGGGGTTAAGGCTTTATCGACAGCATAACACTTCAACGGCATGAAGGAATTGTATGTACATATAGTAACTTAACGAATATGCATAAATATGATTTAAGATCGATGCGATCTGTACGAGAAGGTAGCAACTTTGCTGCGCATTATTAGGGCGCGTATAATAATACACTGCATGACCATAACGTAAGCAGGATGCAACATGGCTAGGACGAGATCTGGATACGAAGATCACGAAATACACGTATTTACAAATTAAGGCTAGTTTTAGAACCGTAAGTGTAACGTAATGTATGGAGACTAAAATTATGCAAATGAAAGCACAACATATATACATGTACCTGGACCTGAGCAACAGAGTTAATAGACTATGCCCGAATAAGAACAAAATTAACTAGATCAAGACTAAGGTATGCAACAACGTAGTAGCGAGATGAGAGATAACATAAACCTATCAAAGGATAAGTGATAATGGGCTAAAGCGGAGTGGGATCGATGTAACATTGGAAGGACTTGACGGATTTCCAGCGACCCACACGCATGACGTTTGCGGGGTCGACTCCTCTTCGGATGGCAGTGGTGGCAGCGCCTCCGCGGAAAGAATGTGGCGTAAGGTTCCTCGACGCAAGTCCGGCTTCCACGAATGTTTTCTTGATGAGGCGAAAAGCGTAATCCCTTGAAGGTGGTTTGCCGGATCTGCAGCTGAAAAGAAAGTCTTCTGAGGAACGGGGTGATCGTATGCGATAAAGCGCTCTCCACAGATTCTCCTCTGTATTTTTCATTCGGAATGCCACGACCGACCCTTTTCCTTCTTGGTCGGTTTTAGATCTTCTAACTGCCAGCCACCATAAATTGCCACCCTTGTGTGAGACATCCGCGAATCGCAATTGTACCAGTTCGCTAACTCTGAGAAATCCCAGGAATGCTAGCATAACCATGCTCGCTCCTTTAATCGTTGCGGTAGAATTCTTCTGCAGTGCCCAGTCCACAATTTTGTCAACGTCCTCCTGTACTGCCTTTGACCTATGACGGACTGTTGGACCGCTCCGGTTCCCGGTACGTAGAAGGGCACGCTGGATCTCCTCATCCACGCTTGGCAACGGGCCAAAAAAGTGCGAAAGTGCCGCCAAGTGGTATCCCAAGGTCCTGGTTCTCCCTTTATTGATGAGATGAGCCAAAAAGACGTTCCGAAGTTTGTGAATTGCGGTGAAAGGGACTCGAAACTTGTCGGCGAAAGCTAGGAAGTCTCTCCGAACCCTCCTGTAAATTTGGAGAGTCCCCGGAGCTATTGCGGTGTCCAAACATTCGTTGATAATCCTTGACACCTCATGAAGACCGGCTTCGGCCGCTACCAAAGCCGTCTCCCCCGCCATCTTCCGCTTTGGAGCCTCCGGCAGCTCTGAAATTTCTATCCTTACTCCCGTACCGGTCGCCTCTAGAGTTTATGAAAAGATCTTAAAGCGTCTGCGCCATAACTGCCGATACCGTGGTGCCAAAACACTGTTGCTAAGTGACCCTATGCTATCCTAAAGCGATGCCTGCTGGTAGAGAACGTGCCCGGTGGACACTCTCGCGAAAATGCCCTGTATCTCAAGGGCACGCCTATGGGAATTGTACTTGTGCCTCGAGATATGCCTGCGGATAGCTGCCCTACCCCGCGGATATGCCTCTGGATATTTTCCATGCTGCTCAGCCCATGTGTCCCATACCCTCCAGCTATGCCTCTAGATACGATTTTAGGCGGTATACCTATTGTGAACTCCAATTCCCCCCAAAATAGGGCGGGAGGGTGGGACTTGAGCTGTCGAAATAGCCGGAATGGCATATACCTTGACCCCGCCCCCATGCATGGCTCAGCCCCGCCCCCAACCCGCCAAAACGGACGCGGCGCGTCCGCTCGCGTTCAGCGAAATTCAAAACCCCACTTTTGCCTCCGATAGCACTACGGCAAAACCTATGTTTTGAATTTCACTGAACAAAACAGAAATGGTAAAGCCCGAAAGGGGGTCAAAACGATATTAAGGCGAAGGCGAAATCGAATTCTAGAGACTCTTTCCCAAAAGTGAACGATGGTACGCCTCCCTTAAGAACTGGCGAGCCTGCAGGAAATATAATAAATTGTTTTATTTGTGGAATCCAGCCTTCTCCTTCTCTAAGCAAAGCGAAAAATATGTGGGACGTCCACATCGGAAATCCCAAGATACCACTACTTTTATTTTCTCTAGCCCATATTAGAGTTTTGGCAATGAGAAAAGGAGGAGGAACCCACCATCCAAGGCTTGTGGACCACCATTTTTGAGCCTGTGCCGAGAAAGCATCGTGTGCCACTGCAGCGTGATTCTCGTCTCTGGAAACAAAATTTCTGCATTTACTGCTAACCGGGCTGGCAAACATGTCAACTGTACACGTCCCCCATACTCTCTGCAATTCCTCAAAGATTTCGTCTCTTATACACCAATCATCTAGATCAATGCATCTAGATGCTTCATCTGCTTCTGAGTTGAATTCGCGAAAAATCCAGACAAATTCCACTTTCGCTTGTAGGTGGTCATTAATTTCCCAAATAGATTCAGCGATATTCTGAAAGTCTGGTTTCGTGCTGCCTTTATGTAAAATGGCTACTGCCGCCTGATTGTCACAATGCCAAACGATTTCTTCGTTGAAGAGGTATTTGGAAAAGGCTTTAAATCCGGCAAGTATTCCAAAAAGTTCTCTGGATGTGCTTGATGCCCCTAACAAATTCTGTGGAAGGTTACAGGATGACGAAATCTTAATTTGTTTGTCTAAATATAGAATAGAACCAACTCCAAATTGAGAAGCGTCCGAATAAGCTACTAGAGCACTAGACATGGTGTTGCAAGAGCGTATTGGAGTTCCTACAAAGCTTCTGTCAAAATCTAACCAACCTTGGATTTCTTTTCTCTCGGCTGGGTCCAGGGACCATCGGTAGGATAGGGCTGTACTTTGCTGTTCTTTTTGCGCCACCGCCATCACAACGGCCTTCTACACTCGTCTCTTATCTGAAGGAATAACTAAATACATTGATGCTAATGTTCCTTGCCATTTTAAGCGGTCTAGAAGTGACGGTCCACGCTTGACTAAGAGCCCAGTGGCTAAGTTACGAGCTTTTAGTCGTCTTTCTAGTGTCAAATTGAGAATGAAGCGTTTCAAGTCGATTTCGTGTCCTAACCAAACTAACTTCTGGAGCGGGATCCAGGAACATTTTTCTCCGGCTAACAGGAAGCCGGAATTTTCAAGGTCTTGTCGGACCACTCTCACGAACTCTTCGCAGCTGTATGCGGAATCTGCCCAAATTAGGCCATCGTCTAGATAGATGGCAATTTCAATCCCCTGGGATCGCCATTTTGCTAGGAGCGGCCTCATTAACTTCGTAAAAACCATAGGAGCTGTGGATAAACCGAATGGCATCACCAAGAAAATGAAGAATCTGCCTTTCCACTCAAAACCTAAGTATTTTGTCCAAGCCGGGTGAATTTTAACGTGGTGGTAACCAGATTTCAGATCAAAATTGGCCATGTAACCATTTTTTGGGAGCAAATAAAGAATTTTGGATAAATCTTCGAATTTTACTTTACTTTTCTCTAAATGGCGGAGGATGAATTGCCTCTTACTAAACCTAAACGAGGAATGCTAACGAATTTTAGTGAATATCCGCACAAAATTATATCTCTCGTGAGATTTGATAAATGTAATGACATCCAAAACTGAACTTTATCACATCTATGAATGTTGCCAGCAATAAACTCACTCTCACTGCTTAGGTGCTCCTTTGCATTCTTTTGCAAAATGGCCGAAACGGCCACAATTGTAGCAATTTGGCCTCGGACGTCCTTGGAATCCTTGTGGCTGCGGATACTGTCGGCCCATCTGACCACCTTGGTACTGTGGTCCTGGTTGGTAGGCGTAGAAGGGCTGAGGCCCTTGAGAGACGGGTGCCCAAGCCGCCCCTTCGTATCGAAAGGGCTGGCTCGGGTGCACATACGGGTGCGTGCGGGTTTTCCATACCGCTGCACGGGACACTGCTGGTTTCTTATCTGAGCATAAACGATTTGCAAGTAAATATACGAAAACGTTCCGAAAATTCTGTTCAGAAAACACACCTTCTTTCTTTTTCTTTTCTCTTAGAAAAGCTGCCAAAATCGGGTTGGATGTCTGCATGCTCTCGGCTCTCGAATGCTGATCGTAGAAGTCGAATACTTCGGGATCCGTGTCGGCTACCGTGAGGAGTTCATTCCGCTGCGTCAATAAGGTGATGGCACGGCTTAAGTTGCTCCTGATTTCGAAACCCTCTGGGGCCCAATCCATCAGTGGCGTCAGAATATTCAGGACATTGGAGTTGAAGTCGAACTGCCGGGCCAGTCCCGGCTTCGAAAAATTTGGCTTCGAAGACGACGAAGGACCCGGTGTTGGTGCGGCTGGAGCTGGTAGTGGAGCGGGTGCTGGGGCTGGTACTGCTGGAGGCTGAGCTGCTGCCATCTGGACAGGTCTGATCTGGGCGAGTAGTTCGTCTAGCTCTTCGACGGTCATTTGGACGATGTCTTCCGCTGCTTCCGGGACGTGATCCTGCCTCTGCTCGGACATAGCGCAACCAACCTCACTTGAGCTGTCGAAATAGCCGGAATGGCATATACCTTGACCCCGCCCCCATGCATGGCTCAGCCCCGCCCCCAACCCGCCAAAACGGACGCGGAGCGTCCGCTCGCGCTCAGCGAAATTCAAACCCCACTTTTGGCGGAAATTGCGATCCCAGCTAAACCGTTGACTTTCGGGATGAGTCACGCGACAGATTACGAAATCAAATCCTCATCCATCATTCCTCCAAATTGCTGGCTTCAAAAACCCAGCAAACTCCATTGGCATGATTTCTTCGCAACCCATGTGGCATACATACATTCACCATCGGCATTCCTTTGATTCGGCTTGTTTACGCGAAATCATCCAGTGGCGGCGGGCAAAGTGGGAGGGGCAGCCAATAGGGATCGCGCGCTCCACCCATCACGTGACGATGGGGGGGGGGGGTCTGCGCTTTATTATAGTAGATAATCATTACTGAGGCTAGCTCTCAACAATGTGTAAGTTTAGCTAACGCATTCCGTGCAAAACCCCAAAATGCTCGATAAGAGGTGAACGTCCGCATTGAGTATGCTCGATTTCTCCACGCGAATTTCACCAAAATGACTAGCAAAAATTCGAATGTAGGGGATTTTCATTAGTACCGACTCCACAGGTCTAGTTTAGTCATACGCAGCTTATTTTGTTCATTTCCCTGTTCATTTCATAAACTTTATCCCAGAGTTGTGGTTGCGGGCAACAAATTGAGTCATCTCAAACGAAGCAAGTTTCATAGACATGGAGCGGATAAGCTACCCTGTTTCTGGCAGCTTCAATAGAAGAGGGAAGGAGCTATGCAACCCGGTTAGTGTGGTTGACAATGTTTCTGGAAAGTTGTGGTTAGTATGCTCATGAAAAACCGCATGAACTTATTGCCCAACCCAATATTCTTTCTAGCATATGAGGGTTAGTCGTAAATTTCATTCTTGTAAAGTCCCTACGCGCAATCAGCGGAAAATTTTCGAGCGCCCCCGGCATGCGGCGCGTGCGCGGCGCTGACCTCTTGCAGCAGCGGTCCCCTTCGTTCGTCAGATTTTTAGCCCATATGAGTGTTTTTTTTAGTTGAAGTTTATCTGAAGGTGTGAGGACTGTGGCTGACCGATATCGACCGGACGGCCCCACAAGAAGGCCGCGCTGCGCACGCGCCGCATGCTTGGCGCGCTCAAAAATTTTCCGCCAATTGCGCGTAAGGACTATACTTCAAATTCATTCTTTGTCAGGACAGCGAGATGGCCTGAAAAGCTTCCAGATGATTTACTACGAGCAAGGACTAGCACGGCATTTCGTTGCGGGTTACGGAAAATCTACCCTAACGGTGTACTCCATCTTAGGGATTAGTCGTATCTTTGTTAATGTATCGCTTAGTGAAATGGGGTTGTTGGTCGTACGAGCAGTGTATTCAACCTACCTTTCCTAATGCATTCTAGAGATCTTTTCTTTCTTCATTATTCGCCATGATTCTCACAATGAAAACATGCTCGTCTGACCTTGATATTTTCTTGAAAGAGCCATTTCTGGCCATCACTTACAGCAAATTCAGTCTTGACTTCTTCCTTGGAAGTGCTTGAATCAAGCTTCTGCAAACGAGGCGCTATCAGCTAACCTTTGGCGCCGGGTTCGCTGACCTTTTCACAAACGAGGTACTTACTAAGCACACTACAGGAAAGTGAAAACCTGATGTTTCAACGTCGCATCTCTAGCTCTGTCAGACAATGCATATTGCACCTTTCACGAAATTCTACCACTGTACGAAATTCTAACATTGTTTGACTTGTTGTTTTTACTTTGCTATTTTCTTTTACCTATGCGCACACCTCCGAGTGCACAATAAATAAATAAGTAAGTAAATAAATAAATAAATAATGTCTGGACGTGGGACGCCAGGGCCCTGCTCATACATTAGGTAAAGGTTCATGCTTAAAAAGGAGACCATACCGTCTGCCATAGACCACCCTTCATTAAATTGTGGAGAAAAAAATTTAGTCAACCCTAAAAGGCGCCATTTCATTTGCACCAACCTAATAAATTCTATTACCAATTTAGAGTACCACTAGGAAGTGTCCGCTTGTGTTCCTCATTTGAAATTTTCATACTGGCGGTTAGTTATCCACAATTTATCCCTGTTAATTTTCATTTCACTGCTCTCTATTGAAGAACCTTGGAAGTAGTTCTGGTTAACATGGTCCTGTATAAGTGTAGGGGCGAAAGAGGCTTTACATAAATCTCACCTATTCTATCTATATAATCTCTGATTCTTTAATCTGTATTCTTTAAACGCTCTTGATCACATCGACACGACATAATTTGCTTTTGGATGGAGAGCACGGTGAATTTCCTCTTGCACGGTGAATTTCCTCAGCAGGTTCTTGTGGCCATCGGCGATTTCGTACATTGAGCAATGAAAGAGAATTCTGCACAGTGAAGGGTCCTTCCATTTGTGCTTCTATTCGTAACGTGAGAACGCATCATACAACTCAATTTGACCTTTCTCCTGTAACTCATGTATCAGACAAAATAACAAATGGAAACTCAACTCTCTTCATCATGACTTCGAGATCTTCTCATTCTTTCAATGGATTGTTTGAGAAAACATTGGTAGTGGAGGTGTTGGGCGAATCTGCCAATAGTTCTGACTTGCCCGCGTTAGCCAACTGCGTGTTGGGCCAGGTCCTCCAATGAACATGAGAAAGTCTGTTTCGCCTCTATATACTCGTACAGGATCACGAGGGAGAGGAAAGAGAGATAGAGGTTAAGCAGAACTACTTCCAAGTCGACTGGTCGTCACGGAAAATCATCGATAATACTACCTCTAACTGATTTGTTTTACGACATTTTAGAAACAATCCTTGTTATATGATCCTGAATCTTTGAACAAATACGCGTATGTGCCTGCTTTCATAAACGTTGTTGAAAGGGATGTGGCTTCCCCGCCGTGCGGACGAATTTTCCAAAAAATTGACATTTATAAATCCTTCAGGAACCGTTGCGGCATGTTCTTGTTTACCCAGCAAGGGCAAAATCACATCAGGTCTCCTACCGCTACCATGAGGTCAGAAATCCGAATACAAATACAATTATTACTACATATTAGTGTGCACGTTTATGGAATTTTATGGAATTTGGAATTTCATATTGTGTGCTCGTCTATGGAATTCATACCATTTGCAGGGTTTCGTGGCGGGTCCCATCACGGAACACTCGCCGGCGCTGTGGACACACATGAAATACCGTCATCATTTTCCGTGTTTTTCGCGTGTTTCAGGCTACTTCATCGTTGTCGATGAGCTCACCGTCCCTGAAACCCCGCTATACCGCGAAATCTTCAACCCAAAAATTCCCATGAGTGCTGCCTTTAAGAATCTGTGAACGCACACGCCCCGGAAATGTTATAGTTGGAAAATGATCAACTCCAGCGTAGTCAAACCTCTTCACACTAGCGGCTAGAAACGATTCCACAAATTCCTACAAAAGTAGCTTCATAAGATTTGCGAAAGATCACAAGCAAAGTGGAATTCAAATGTCACATGGTACACCGCCTTTTTGATGGTATTCTTTTATTAGAGTTCTTAGTTTATTAATCTATCAGAGTTCAGGAAAGCGCTTGCGCGCGTCTTGACGTTTGTGAACGCTTGACGGATATCGACCTTGCCATCGCCTATTGGTAGATCGCCTATGGACAAGATCAATGCCCCCAGGATAGCCACAAACGCCAAGGTACGCGTAAGCGCGTTCCTGAACTCTGTGGGCAGCCTTATGCAAACTTCACTTCAAACAATACTACGTTCCTACAGAAAGCGTCTATCACGATCATTACTCCCGCGGCCTGGAGCGTGGCACCACCTACGTGTCGCTGCTGGATGTTGTGGGTTTCGAGTGCTGCCTCGCCAGCGCTGCGTGGGTACTGCGACGCTCCAGGCTGTGGGAGTAGCGACAATAATTGACGCTCCCTGTACAAACTTTCTTTACTTACTTTTCTACAAACTTACGTTATTCCATGAAGAGCTGAATGTGCTCACTACATTGGGCACGTGGTGACTTGGCAGTCCTCAGGCGCAGCACGCAGATCAAAACAGCGCTGCAATAATTTCAAATCAAACCAGGAGTGCGCTAAATCGAAGTATTTAAATGCGCCTATAGTTGCGGTAGCACAGTCAATTGACGTCATGAACAAAGGAACTTGCCAGATCCTTATTTTGACCATATACTGTGGGAGATTTACGGTTTCCGATCGAAACGCGAGCAAAGCAATCACGCGGGATCGAGTTCACAGACAAGGTCAGCACGGAGACCGAACAGTCACGCCCTGAATACAGAGATCCTCCAACGCGAAATCGAACACATCAACTACTGCGTGGACATCAGACAACGCTCTTCATGACAAATTTATCCACACAGAACATCTTTTGGAAGCACGTCATTCCATTTGCGACCACATGGACGTAAACAACAGGTTGAATCAAGTCGAACACAATGCTTTCACGAATTCCGCACAACCGCATGGCCCGACAGCAAAAGGAAGACGCAGAAATCTCCTTCAAGCACAGCTGAGGACGATAGTCCAGATCAAGGACATCAAGTTCGCGCAACCACAACAAGAAAGCAAACAAGCCGGGCAACCACAACAAGAGGGGAAGCACCAGTCACATCAGGAACGGTTGCCTCAGCGCCGTTCAATGTTGTAGGTGACAGACGCAGGTGAAAGGAGCTCGAATCAGTTCAGGACAGGGAGCTTCAGCCGCAGGAAGACATTGTTGTTTATGCGTGACGACGCGAATCTAATTTGCTCATTTCACTTTTCTGTAGGTGAGTGCGAAGTCGAGTTTTAGGCCAAATCTCACAAAAGTGACCTTCTGGGCGTAATTTATGGTGTGTCTAGCAGTCAGTTGTGTAGGTAAGCCTAATGTTTATTGAAGACGTGTGTCTACTCAGACAATGAAGCGGGTTGACGGCGTTACCAAAGTGCGCTCCGCGGGCTGAGCGCGGTAACATGAGAGGCGGAAAGGGTTGACCGCGCACATAAATCTGACTAACCACGGTCCTTGGCCGAAACTTTGGGTGACCGCGGTCCTTTGTCCAAAGTTTGGCTGACCGCGGTACTGTCCGCGATCAGCCAAATTCGGCCCGTAGGACCCGCACAATGTACGACCTTTGTGAACATAGTGAGACTGATAAGTGGAATGTATACGAAACGACCGTCTTTCTCTGACAAGTTGAAGAGATGAAGAAGTCTCTCCCATCCATTTTTGTTGAAGTAGTGGAACCCACCCAATTTGCGGGGAGTGGATGCCACTCTCCAGATATTCTTGGAGTGAAGTTCTCATTAAGAGAGCTTAGCCATAAATGTTATGTACATTATAAATCGCTACAAAAGGAAAATCTTCTAACCACATAATTTGAAGAACTCGAATGAATCCTGGCGATGTTGGCCTTTCTAGTTTTCAGAATTTTTTCAAAGAATTCAAGAAAAGCAAGGTCCAAAGATAAAAGAGGTTTCTTCGCCTGAGGTTAAATTTGATCGCTAAGATGTCATCCACACATCATCAGTAGCTATTTCTTCCGTTGTCAGCCCGCCACGACATCATTTCGGCAGGCTGACCGTGGACTTTTCGCGGGCTGACCGCGCACCGGTATCTGGCCGAGCGCGCTGAATTATTTGGCCGTCCGCGAAGTTAGATAGATAGATAGATTTATTTCGACTATTTAAGACAGTCGTGAAATAACGTTACGTCACAATACAATACAAACTATTCAAGAAAATTACAGCTGATTATGAAAAAAAAACACTACAAAGTATGCATAGAAGTATGCATAGAAACAATCTAATGCTTAAGAAGGGCACGTGTAGCGATTCGTTTGAACAATGCAAAATTTTTCCAGCAGGGTGTCAATCCTGTCCTCAATTGCAAAAATGCGGACCATGCACGAACAGTAAATGATTGTCGCCTTATTCTTTTTGTTTCGTATATGAAATCTAGAAGGGAAGTCCCTCTTGTCTTGGATGGCAAAAGTTTGTAAAAATTTGTCAATCGAATTCTGTACATGTTGGAAACTATCTTGAACACAGAACATACATCAAACAATTTTCTCCGAGATCTTAATGGCAGCACCCACCGAAATTTTCGCCTCTTAGATCTTGATCCTGTCATGATCCAATCGATTATGGGGTCAATTTCGCGATAAGAGTACCAGTTAGAACTTTCCCAATCACGAGTAATGACAGGTAAAGCCTGGATCAGCAGGATCAGTAGGCAGTAAGTTTCACGAGCTTTCATGCTAATACCGCGCTCCAAAATCATTCTGGGGGCGCGAAAAATGGCAACTATCAGCTGATTGGGCAATGATTGCGACTGGAATTCTTTTTTCTTTTTATTAGCGTTTTCTTACCTCATTCCGACTACAGTTACATTTTTATCCTCAGCTTTCCATAATTTACGTCCTTTCCACTTATTATTAATCTCTATAAACCCCTTTTATCACTCAGAATATCCAAATTCTCAAATATTGCGCGTATCTAAATTATTTAGCTTATAAAATTACCATATGTTTTCATTTTTTTTTTTCCTGAGCCGTGATTTTATTATGAACATCCCATTTTTTTCTCTTTGTGCTCTCTCTGTTTCAAGAAAACTGCTTTACCAGCCAAATATCCGATGGCGCAACGAAAATAGGTGGCAGTGATGGCTGCGTTATCGACTTTTTTGTTCACCCATAGGTGTAACTCGACCGCCCTGCTCTAACCCACTAAGAAAGAAGCATCCAAAAACCGTCTTTGCATGAGTTTTGGCTGGATTAGGGACTTCACCCATACTCCTCATGCTCAAAAATCTAATATTCCGCTACAATCTCGGAAACCGAATTTTCCATGGGTGCTGCCTTTAAGGTATGAAGACCATATAACTTATTTCGTTGCGCAGAATATCAGAGTATTGAAATCCTCTATGCCGTATCATTAACTTTCTTGTGTAGTTATTTTGTATGCTTTCAATCTCCATCAAGTGTTGGCTACGGTCCGCCAAATACTGGTACCGCGGTCAGCCCGCTCCATTGTGTGAGCAATGGTGTTTTGCTGTTGAACGTACAGTCCACAGTGTCTGTCGGTAGAAAGCTGTCGAGACGCGTTCGCGTCCGCCCATGGTAGATTATCGTAGATCAACTTCGCTACCGCTCCGCTCTTTGACAACGTTGCTCACCATATTCCAAGTCAATTGAGTGTTTTGCAGTACATTATCTAATTATGGAGTTTTTTTTTGTGACTTGTACCGCTACAATGGGTCGACACTGACATACACGATCCTGAGTTTTCCATGTTTTTATCTTCTTCTCAGCTGACCGCGGCTGCGCTGATTCACAACAATGTACCGCGATCAAAGCTGCAAAATGCACACGCGACGCTCTCGGCAGCATTCTACCTGTAGAACTTTGAAGGATGCACCAGCAGCAATTTCCGTGCCGTAGGATACGGAAAAGCAAAGGAAAGAGGTAAAAGTTTCACATTAACCCATTGACGACCGCGTGGCTTACCGGTGAGCCGCGCTTTTTTGGTTGCGTGGGACCGCGCGGCTCACCGGTGAGCCGCACTCTGATTATCAACTAGTGGACCTTATTTTCGAACTCTTTTGTAACATTTTTACATGAAGTGGGTACAACACTTCCAAACAATGTCTCAGAAAACTGTGTTTCAGGAAAGATTCCTTTTCTGCTGCGATAACTATCATGAAAAGGATGAGATTTTTAAATTTTATTGGGGAAGATTCCTTTAATTTTCTTGTGTGGTAGGTGAGAATAATCTTTGCATAAACCATATTTTCTAGCCAGAAACACGTCTATTATATCTTGCGCTTCCTTATTCTTCAGAACAGTGCCATAGGAACGTTATTACTCTCGGGACACTTCCTTATGCCACACAAAATATCTTTTACAAACTTCTTTCAGCCCTAAAGACAGTAAAAGTGTTTAGATTCTTTTTTTCTTGGTAAGATGACTATAAAAACCTTTCTGAACTAGATTGTGAATTATTCCCGCGAGACTATCTACCTTTTTCTTATAATAACGGCGTGGAACTATACGGGCGCCGCGCTCCCGGAAGGGGCGCTGGTCCCACGCGTCAGACACGCGAAAATGGGCGCGGTCGTCAATGGGTTAAACCATACGACTAATCTGAGCAAATTCTTGAAAAATTCTTCACATGAAGTAGCGTATATTTTCCAAATGATTTTTTACAGAGCAGAAAGTGGCTATTGATAGGATATTGCCTTCAACCGAGCTTGAGGATCACAAGATGACATGAGATTTGAAACGACCAACTATAGCAAAGATGTATGACATGAAGAATCTCGATCCGGACTATCAAAATGAATTTGTAACTTTGTTCTATTTGTGATTGTAAAAAAGGCGTTAAGAATGCGCATTGACAAACAGGTTTTTACTTAATCCTTCGATGCAACAGGAACTCTTAAGAATATGAAACTAAACGAGTGGTTTCTTTCGCTGCTTCATTTTTATTCATTTTGAGCTGGCGAAGTCTGGGGATAC
>KN730605.1:0-11305 GCA_000816745.1 Ancylostoma duodenale | reverse complement strand
TTTGTCGGAATAACAAACAGTACAACACGGTTGACGACTTGAAGGCGGCGATACTGGAGGCTTGGGACCAGATTGACGACAAAACCACACAAAACCTAGTAAAAAGTATGCCATGAAGAATTTCCGAAGTTATCCGCAACAATGGTAAAACGATCAGTAATTGAATGCCCGGTTATAATGATAAATTTGTTCAACAGTGATAAGGGGATACATAATTTTGATACAAACAAAAAATTTTCATGTACAAGAATTCCTGGCGAAGCCGTGGAAAATAATGGAAAATTAAACTATAGGTTTTATGCATTGGGAGAATTCTATGGAGTGAGCTCCCGTTTTTGGAAACCAGTATGAGCCAAAATATTGCCCACGTTGGGGAGGATACTTAATTTTGATATGCACTGAATACCCTTTTGTCTGGTGCATATTCTGGTATGAGCTATCAAAATAGGTTGATATACTAGGTTGGTACAGAAGTTTTGTCGTTTTTTTTCTCGTCGACTTTACTTTTCCCACAACTCTACCTAACTACAACTTCGACAAAGGGTATAATTTCTAATTAGTAGAGATCACTTATTATTTTATGAGCACGCACTATATGCAGAACAGGAGAAGCTGCGAAGCGGAAAATTCGGAGACTGTCATTTTTGAGTCGGTGTTGATTGACGATTGCTGTTGTTTGGCGATTTTTTTCTTGGGTAGCAAAAGCTCGTGAATCTAGGGATGGTGGCATCCACACCATAAAATTCCTGAAGATAGTGATTGGTGGTAACCAGCAATGTTACCGAAATTTAGGGCTGGACCTAAATGAGAATTTTGGCCAATTTTAGCCGCGCAGAAAATAGGCTTTTTGCATGTTGAGCGTATTTCTATGGAAGCATGTCCGATTTCTCGGATCAAATAACAGCTATAGGTGATGCCTAGTTTAGCTTCCAAATAACAGCATGGATAGGATCGTCCTAAGAATTACAGAAAAAGCAAAAAAAAGCTTCAAAAAGTGCTTGTGTGCGTTTCTATGAAATGAAAGCCGTCAAGCCAGAGCTCGACAGTGGAGTTGGTAGCGGTCCCTAGCCTAAGTGAAACGAATGTGTTTCGAACCAAATTTCTAGTGGTCTTATTGGAAAATCAAGCGAAAAACGGATAATTGGAAAAACGGTGTCTTTGAATTTCGTGATATTTCCTGCCTCATAACTGCAGTGAACACCCTTTATGCCTACAACAAAGAAGAGCAGGCCTGACCCTACAAATCCATCACCATATCCAGTTGTTACATAAAGAATTTAAAAAAAACCGACAAACCTCCTGCAACAGCTTAAAAAAACAGAGCAATTGAATAAACAAACTTATAAGGAATCTCCCAAACATAGGGCTCATGTTTCGCTTCGGATCGCCTGAACCATTCCCACAGGGCTTCGATGGTATGGCCCGCAGGAAAGAGTTTGTGATGGAACTCAAACGCTCTGGAACCAATTTTTGTGAAAAGGTCTGTGTAATAAGACTACAACAACTCACAATCTGGACTGTATTAGTTTTTTGAGGGCGGTATGATTTCTTGGCACCGGAACCTTGTCTTCGATCTCAAATCGCCTAGAACCAACTGTTATGAGAGACTGCTGAGAATTTAGCATCTGAGCTGAGATGTGCTGTGTGGAAGCCAATGTGTGTTTTGAACCAGGTATGGTTACAAATATAATGTGCTCAGAACTATGTTCGGAAATTCGTTCGGAAATAAAATACAGGGATGCGCCAAACTACACTATTCAGCTAAGAGCACACTTCGTCCCGGATAAGCTCTTAAAATTTCGTATACCAAGCCATTGAGACGAAACTTCGTAGGCGAATATACACTTATACTAGCAAAACCTAAAGATTCCCACCTGATTACTATCAACTTCTTTCCCTTTTCCCTTATGTGTTCGTTGGCAATCTTCTTTGCTCGTTCAGCAAACTTAGAGCTGAAATGGTTCAGAACAAGACTTCTTTTTTTTTTTCGCTGAGGACTCCACATAATAACTGATAGAACCAAAATATCATAGTAAGCGAACACGTCTTTCACCTAGGTAGAACAAGGACAACGTGATCGATGCTCATCAATCCCCTTATTCTAATAAAGCATGGATCCAGTTGAAATCAAATGGGCATTTGATTGTCCATTTATCCTACACAGTAAATCGGAGTAGGATTGTACCTAGTACACAACAGCGTTTTGCCCTTTCAAAAGCGGTGACACAAAGTCACCTACCCCGAGGAATTGGTAGCAGTATGCTCCCAGAACTTCCGATATTCCGGTGCTCTTTGGGCTTCAGACTTTCGACTTCCAGAGAAGCGCGAGAGAAACCGGAGGGTATTCAGGGTGACGAAATTGCGCTTCTCCCATGTGCACTGCTTCCGAGTTTTGAGCAGTTTTTTACCGGATACCAAGACTATTTATACTACACAACAGTCATAGACCGAAGACGATACTTTCTTATGTATCACATGTTTTTCGCAAGTTTTGTTAATGTTGTTTTGTTAAATTTGTTGCACCACTTAAGTAAATACAAGGTGACGCCAATCCTTTAGTGATACTTTACAGTGTTTTTTTTTTCAAAATTCATGGAAATCGGTTGAATCAAAAATGTAGTTGTGTTCGGTTTTGCTGTTTGTGATGCTTTTTTTTTCAGACAGTGTACTACAGCTATGAAAGAATTTAGCGTCGGAATGTGAGGTAGGGACGACAATGCGTCTTCTCAATATGAAGCAGTTGATTAAAGACAGTGCCTAGGCAAAATTTTCGAGTATTGGGTTTCTGTGATTTCATAGGCCAGCTTAGCTCACTCATACCAGGTATGAACTTGAAAGATCACAAAACACTCGGAAAAACCATTTTCCGAGCGCCTTCCTGACTGATGCGGACGAGATGTCCAACAACACCTCCATGGCATGCCACATCTTATCTAAACCTAACTTGAAAAAAATCTCGTATGTCTTCGCTCTTACCTAAAAATCATCTCAATGTCGCTGATGAGATGTATGGACGACGATGCACCGCGTCGTGCCACATTGCGCATAACATTTATTGGATATATTCCAAAAGGAGGTACGAGGTACTGTAGAAACGATTTCCCTAGAGAAAAAAAATCAAACACGAGGGAATAGCTGTAAACCTATGTATTGTATGCGTCATGACTCACGGTATTTTTGCGTGAGGTTGTGACATGGCATCGCCTGCGTGACCACAGGGAGCGGCTGGCAGCGTTCTTGGAAAGCAGACAGCTTGTAGACCACATGCAAAGAGAGCTTAAACAGATCAGTTACGCGAAGAAGCACTAACCAGATGTAGTCACTGACTACAGCGAGATTTGTGCTGTTTTTTTCCTTCCAATGGAAAGAGATAAACGAGCCAATTTCAACTCCCAGCGCGAGGTGATCTCGGGTGTATTCAAATCAAAGCAGATTAAAATGAAGCTATCTTTGAAAAAAAAGCCCTACGAATAACTCTTTGAACATGAAGGAAGCAGGAACCACCTGAATGAAGAGTGGAAAGTCTCAATTCTGTTCGGAACTATACCTACTTATACACATACACATACAAACAAACAACACAAACACACACGAAGTCCCCTTTGAATGTGTACACATACAGCGGGAACTACCGCAAAAATCACTTCCTAGCCATCGAAACGGGCCTTACCTCTTGAGCTAAGAATCGTGCTGCCCCAAAATTGAAAGAACTGAAGTGCAGCATGGATTAAAAAACGACGATTGGAAAAACTAATATCAACAGCTTCCCTTCCATTCCTTCAATTGAAAGCCAAATAAGTTGTGTGCCATACAAGTCAAAAACAGCTGAAGTGCACCTGCAAGTGCACTCACTTCGTCAGTGTCCTATCTTTTGTAAAATCATAATTATGTGGTAAACTTTGGTATTTTCCTACATAGTCTCTTCCTGCTTAAAAAAACGAAAGAAACTGTGAAAACTAACGAGGTCGACACGAAAATCCAGCACAAATGTAATGTTCTGAAAAAAAAGCCATATTCAATCGAGGAAGGGTCTAAAACACACGAACATCTTTCGATTTGATCATTGCTCTCGGGATTTCATCATCACAATAACGATATTTTGCGTATGCCAATGAGCGATTTCGCAAGTCAGAAGGATCACATCAAGAAGAATCTGCAAAAAGCTCCTCACTAAAAGAAACGAGCTATTAGTCGTAGCTGATGGAGACGTTTCTGTATTCGCTTTCTACGAGCAACATAGGAAAGCAGAAGTAACGACTGATCCTATCTTGGCCTCTTCCCTCAAGAAGTGGAGAAGGAAGAACTAAAGAAATTGAAGTCAGATCTGGAAGCCACGACGATTCGAGCCCTACCAACGTCAGAAGATGCGCTTTCGTTACGGGGGAACAGCATGGGCTCCCGCTCCCTTCCAGTTTTGCCTCAAGCGTACGCATACTACCCTAAAGTGGAAATGCAAAGACAAGCAACTTAACAAAGGGTGAAAAATCGAGGCCACCCCCCTCACGGTGCAACCTCCAGAGACATGTGGTACCGCTGCGGGCGGTATGGCCACTACGCAACCGACTGCAATTTCACAAAGCGGCAGTTGTGATTCGTGGCAAGTAACAGTCACAGCAAGACAAGTTTTTGGTTTACTTTGAATATTTCCACTCTAATTCGAGAATCGCTATGGTTTTTTGCCAATTTTCCATACCCAATATAGGCTACGAAGTGAATAATAGGCAGTCAGCTTTAGACAATGCAATTTTTATTACAGATCGGATCAAGGCTCTTTTCCGATCAGGTGCTATATCGAGATACCAAGGTAACAACAGACAGTGGCATTCGCATTAATCCTCTATCAGTTGCAAAAGGTAAGAAGCTCGGACTGATACTAGACTTGTTAGATTTGAACAGGTATCTCGAGAAATACTATGTTAAGTTCGAAGACCCTTCGAAAACAAGGAATGTTTTGCCTCGTCAAAGATTTCAATCGGTGCAGTTCCGGCAACGCTGGAGTCCTTCGAATGCTCCGGATAGTGGAAACCTACAAAGGACCTGCTCCAATCGAACTTCTTCGACCTCGATCGCCGCTATTGCTCCGCTCAAAGTACAAGCCGCTTTCTCGCAAACTCGTTCTCGCTCCATCAACGTATTGCCTTTCTTTAGGCCAACAAAGTTCCAAATTTTTCCCGTACGGAGCCCCCTTTGCTTTTTGCCCTTTTTACGAAGTCCAGATTGCCCTGGGACAACCGAGCTGGGGCCTGTACCCAGCTCCTTACTATACTTCAGATCTCCCTAGATTTTCAAATAAATTTTTTATGATCCGCGAACCTGTTCACCTGTGTGTCTATTTCAGGGCTGAAACTGATATGAAGGTTATGAGATCGTATTCTAAGGAATCAAATGTTTCCTACACTTTTGGATACTTCGGCCTCGTTCAGAACCCACCACAGAACACCCTGAACAGCGATAGGCTCATCACTGTGCTTTCTGTGGGTCAAATTTGAAATTTCTAAGATTACTATTATACTGAGCGCATTCACAAGGTTTATGTATACTCATATTTCCTCATTATTCCTGAGAAACAAACCGCATCGGATTTTATAACTCTTTAGCTGTATCAGAACTGTTTAATGGGTTCCCAACTGTTTGTTTCATCCAAGGTACTTGGAGCGTTCTGTGTACACAATAAAAGTTCCCTGCATTTCATTATAAAAATTGAATGTGCACTGAAAAAGTGTTCATCAAAGGCAGCACCCACGAAAAAATTTGTCACTCAGCTTTTAGCGCGATCTTGGGTTTCTGACCATGGGACCATGGATAAAGTGGTCAATTTTGACAGGACCCACGGTAAGCGCACGGTTCTCGGATGCTTTCAATTTGCTGTACTGTAGCAATATGACCGAGTTACGTGGGTAGTAGCCACCGAATTTCTCGACGCAACTAGATACTCGACTAATTTTTAGCTTTGCTGAAGGTAAAAAGCACACATAAAAGGAAGTAGAATATTCACTACAGAGACATACCTTAAGAAAAGAAACAAAACTTATGGTTAAGTGTAAAGAGCTGACAAACAAAAATTCACGCCATATTTGAAAGTTTGAAAGTCCAAGTTCTATGAAAAAAGAAGGGAACGTACAATCTAATAACATTTGAAAGAACGCAAATAATAGAAGCAGATCATTACAATATAAAACTTCTTGAAATGAGTTCGGAAAGCAAAGGTTATCTTTGGAAAACTGACTGACTGTGTCAGAAAACAGCTGACTCGTATCCCGCCACAACTCATCCGCGGATACCCGGATACCCTGTCTAACGTGTTACAGTCGCGGCCAAAAAGATGTGATCAGCGCCATTTTGACAAGAGGATTTTTTGCTATAACTTCTGGATTGAGCTTTCCAGATGAAATTTGGGCATGTGTTGAAAATTTATGGGTGCTTCCTATCAGCAGCTTATCTAGACAGAAACTGCATTTTAATGGCTTTATTATACCTTAACATCAATTTCCTCGGATTCCTTTGATTTCGTCCAGTATCCTCACTACACCTTTCGAGATAAATGAAAAGTTGACACAGATTAGACACATGAATGGCTATTTTTTTTCCACCAGATGTCGTTGCTGCACTTTCCTTTGCTGCTCAAATGCGTTGACCGAAATAGCTCTTAGAATTTAACAAAGAAAAATCCGTTTATTGTATCTAAGGAATATTGGCAGCATCACAGTTCCTATTTCAATGTCAAAATAGTTGTTAGCAGTGGATATCATAGGAATATCCTCTATCGGAACGGTTGGATTTTGTTATAGATTATTGAAAACTCTTTTTTCTCATTTTTTTGGACTTTCTAGTAGTTCTGCTATTTTATGTAAAAAGAAGAACTACAAAACAGGACTATTACAGCAAATTATTCACTCAAGATACGATTTAGAATAACTCCTCTCCGAATCGAAATGGGCGATAAAAACGAGAAACCATCATGTTAGTGAAAGTGAACTTGGAGTTGGAACTCAGTAGTTCTGCTTAGAAGCATTTTTCATCAATGTTATGCAGCGCAAAGAAAAAGTACTTCGACCCTCATCGTTTCTCGAAATTTCGGCTCAATCCCAGGTTAAGTTATGATGAAAAGGTCTGCCTTCAATATGCCACTGATCATATCTTTTTGACCGCGACTATATCTTGGGAACGCTGATGCCTACAGCGGTGCAACTTGCTTGGAATTACTGGGACTGTCGTCCTGACTCCAAAACCATCAAAACTTCAGACAAGAAAATTATCGTGGGTGCTGCCTTCACGTACGAGTGCTTTGGTTGCGTTGAAGAGTGTAGCACTCGTCCTTCGTCGAAATCCGGAGGAGTGAAGCAGAAGTTCCGTTTCCACGGACTTATGAAAATGTTATAACAACTGGATTCGTTCTAAATTACCCCAAAACCAGCGAAAATCACATCGAGGCACTTCATTGTCGTAGATGCAAAGTGGGCAAGAGTGGCACATTAACTGACCTTATCCGTATAGGCACGATCACATCTATGCAGGTCCATCAAGAACTGAACTGCACCCGTGGAACCTCGGTCAATGAACAGTGCTAACGATATGGGACCGTCCCAAGAATGAACCTAAATCAACCAACACTCACTGGACTGATGTCAACATGAAGTGATATTCAGGGAACAGTCGTTGCAAGACGTATTTTACCCTATTTCCCAGTCAGAAGCTTCACTTCAGTGGGTGCTCACCTGTTCTTCTAATACATTTAGATAGAGAGATGTGCTGTGAGTCGCTAAGGAAATGGGTTCCAGATGGTCCTCACGAAAACTGAAAAAAGGCGGTCTAAATGAAAACTGCTGGAATACAGCGGTTCGCTAGATAGTACACTAGTAATCTATATTTTTATGTTCATCTATTTTTGGAATTTGAACGCTCCGATCAAATCTCCATGATTTCCTATTCAAAACCCGATTTTTCTTCTGGAAATTTCTTCCGAATCATCTTATTTTGTGATGACCGATCGAACAGAGGCAGCATTCAGAAGTTAGAGCGGAGAGAGTCTCCCTTCAAATGAGAGAGTCACTGCCGCCTCCATAAATGTCCTTGCCCCATAGGATGAGATTGGCACGTTTACCAAAGCAATTTTTTTTGTGTTCTGTTGCGGGGTTAACAGGTCCAAAGATGGAGACTATTGTCACACATTTACATATATATGCTATATATGGAATATATAGCTATGATGTCACACGAAATTGACTTGCAGATGCTCGCCCACCTACCGTGATCAGGCTGCCGAAGGATGAACGATCGACGCTAGTTGGGGTCGGATCATTGAACATTTTAGCTCTAACCGCAAGACAGAGGAGATCGTAAATTTCATGAAGAGAAGGACCCATATGGAAAGGATACAAAGTCGGAGAGATCAAAGATGGCATTAAACTGTTCTATAGGGGACTTGAGACAGAAAAAGAACGGGAAAACCAATGGTAATATCTGGACCATTCAAAGGATATGCCTTGCCCGTCAATCGTGTTAGTAATTGAAAGGAACAATTTGCTCTATAAAACTCGTCGCACAAACGCCGCCTCAGTCAACCATCTGTCTCAGGCCTTGAGGAAAGCAAAGCCACCAACACATTGGTCAATAAACGATACTACTGGCAACTTCGTGTGCGGTTGACAAATTCATAAATTGTAGCGGTGGCCTAACCATACAAAATGAAGTCAAAGTACAACGCTGCACACGATGGTTGAATTGTCAGGTCGAACACAGAAGTCATGCGTGAGAAGATTATCTTTGTCGGTTTGCCAGATCCTTGCTTCCTGTATCTATGCGCGCTAGCGCAGCAAGTATCATCCTCATGTGTACAAGGTATACTCTAGGAAAAACTAGAGGTGGAAGAAAAAAAAGCAAGATGTAGCCGGAATGTAGTGATTGACGTACTAGGTTGCACGATGTTGTACATGTAGTGTTTGCCTTTGTAATGTACGTAGTCCATCTCGTACTTGTCCTCGCTAGTATTTCGTAATAGCCTGCCTTATATACGCGCGCCCGCGCCGGAGCCCCGCCCACATGCTATATAAGGGCGCCGCGGCCGCAGTGGAGTCTCAGTTCAACTTAGTCATTGGTTGTGAGTTCCGGAGTCGGTCGTCAGTCAGTTAGCCACTGGAGTAGCAGGTCGGTCGGTCGATGGTTGTAGCTTACTGGCTACACGAGTCGTTCGAATAAAGGATTACGAAACATCCCTAGACCATCCATAACAGGCCGCTCCGTTACATGCGTTATAAAGAGAAGTCTTGGAACGAACACCTGAAAAACCTAAGGCTGAGAAGGATGCACACAGGGCCTGGCAGAAAACAATCTCTGCACTGGCTGAATACAAGCTAGGAAAGAAGGAGGCAAATGTTACAGTAGTTAATGCAAATAACGCTGCGGTGGACTATCTTTCTGAACTAGAGAGCCACAAGCCGGAACGCACTCGTTCCCGATGACGAGGGCTCGCCCCAGGCGTTTCTGGATGTGATTGAGGGCAGAGCTATTGAGAACGAAGATGGATTCCTGAGAAACTCCGTGGTGAGGAAGTAGGGAAAGAAATTCTTCAGAACCAAGAGCTAAGCCGGTACAACCATGGATAGTCGAGGAGGTGGGAAAGGCCGTGAAGAAAGTGAAAGTCGGCAAAGCCTCAGGTTGAGACGGCGTCCCAGTAAAAGAGTGGTAGTCGCTCCGCAAAGTAGGAGTGCGCTGGCTTACCAAGTTTTCCAATAACATCAAAAGTTTTGTGAAAATTTCAGAAGCGTGGGAGGAAGTGTCCTGGTGCCGATCTTCAGAAGGAAAAGTGATATGAAGAACTGTATGGAATGCACAGGTATGCTTCCCGCACATACACATGGTGAAGACCTATAGACACGTTCTAGATAACTGTGAGAAAAACCAGCCGAGCTACATCGCTTTTTTGGATTTGGAAAAAGCAGATGACAGGTTACGACGCGGCGCTTTGTGAAGTGATTTGAGAGCATAACATTCCGGGGTACATGGTAACAACAGTCCGAGGCATGCATTAAGGATCTACAGCAGGGTGTGCATACACTATCGAAATTCGATATGACAGTGGGCTGCATCAGGAATTCATTTCTCTTCATTATGGTACTGGACATAGCGCTAAGATCTCTTGGAAGGCCCGCCGTTTAAACTCCTTATGCTGATGATTTCGCTATAGTCCCAAATCCAAGAGCAGAGCTCCAGCTCATGATCCATAAGCTGCAGTCCGCACTAGCAAACGCGGATTTGGAGTTGAACCTTACAAAAATGAAGTATTGAGGGATATAAAGAGAGTTGGCGTTGTTTTACATGCAAACGGTATCGCACCTATCTTGAGTGCTGACGGAACGGCGAATACGGAGGGAGTGGACGGACTAGAAGGGATAAGTTGCCGAACGAAGACATAAGAACAATGATGCACATGGTGCCCATGGAGTTGAAACTGCCTGCAGAACGATGGTATGACGTCGTAACCAAGCATATAAAGGAGCTTGTGTTGGCTCTCAAGATCGTGCCGTTCTCACAGATTTCACAAATACGCGGGACAGACGCTAAGTACGAGAATAAAAAGAACCCATCCTGTCACCCTACCTTCTTCTGGCTTTGGTGAGATTGTACGCAATACAGTATCTGCTGGTATGAACGGTTGTAGGCACAGTGTTAGAATTGATCAGATCTCGCCTCCTAGAGATTTTGATGGTAATTTGAATATAGTTGAAGCAGGAGAAGAATACAAGGAATACTAGAATCAAGCAAGCAGCACGATGCATCGATTTGGACGTTGCGTTCAGCAAACTTGTCCATTCAGCAGGGATTGTGGCCAGCGGAGAGTACGGAAACCTCTGAAAAGAGACATGTTGTACAATATTGATGAAAGAGTCACAAATGCCTGAAAAAAAACCAAGAAGAAAAGCACTGCGTCAGAGGTTGTGCTGCATAAGAGCATGGGGGCACGTTCAGCTTCTTGAACAGCATTCACTACTGCAGTGCTCAATTCCATGGAACTCTCATTAAATCTTCATTGTGGTAATACAATCCTAATAAAGATTTGGATTTCTAAACTTAGCTCTAACAAAGCTATAGGTGAGAGTTCGAAATGTTCCGCAGTTTCGGTGAGTTCTGTAAATGCCAGTGGCGGACGCAAGAGGGGGCCAGGAGAGCCTCCCCCCCCAAATGAGCTGCGGAATTTTTGAAACCTGTATATAATGAAAGTCAAAGTTTGTATGTATGCATGTATGTATATGGGTACGTATCAGCTGCGGACGCAGAAAGAGGGCGAGAGGGGGGGGGGGGATGGGAA
>KN730603.1:0-13815 GCA_000816745.1 Ancylostoma duodenale | reverse complement strand
CACTAGTGAAGTTTTAGAGAATGATAATTGCACGGTTTTAAGAGCTAGATATCTAAATTACAGAGCAAACAACCCGATATTTTTACGCCCAATGGACACCGACCCTCATTTCTTTTGTGCGATAACAAATACCCGCCAGCTGACTTCCAACTGGAAAGACGAAAAGCCAGCTTTACCTAGCTGGCACATGATCCCCACGAAAACTCACCTGGATTGAGAAAAACCACTTTTAACATCTACATGTGATTCAACAAAACGCTCTGCTGCGCTGCACAGTCACGATTAGAAATCAAAAATCCCTCACAATGAGAAAGAAATTATCGATCGCCTGGCAACCATTATGGCAACACTTTGTTTATCTTTTTCGTGATCGGCGGCCATTCGTCAGATGAGGGAAGCTGTTTTCAATGTTTTCAAGTCTTTCACACATATCCTCGGGTACAAAGTACGCAGTGATGACACGCGTCACAGTTACGAAGTTCTGTTTGATAAAATTCAGCACAAGGTGTCACCAAGCTTATCGCTTGCAGACGATTTCAAGTCAGAACAAGAGGTCAGCTTATCTTAAAACATTACGACGAGAAATTCTGATGCAATGGCATCATTTGTCCTTTGAATGTCAGGAGAGAAGCATACATTTCAGAAAAAAAAAAGAGATGAATCGTATGGCAAACAACTGAATATTTGCATTTCAATCCCTTCCAAAAGCATGTTTTCAAAGAGAGGGTCGTGAGTAACGAAGCGGGAACATTAAAAAATCCTTTAGGGTAAACAAAACATGGCTGTTTTTCAGGTCTCAGCTAAACGAAAACCGCGCTTACCTTCGCATAATCATAGTCATCATGCCGTATACCAAAAAGAGCATGGATATAGTTCCAGACAGCGCTTCGATACACCGTCGTGTCGACGTTTTCATAACCACCCATACTGCAAATGAGATCTCATTTACTTACAAAATACAAAAATAGTATGTATGAAAGCAGTATGTCGTAAAAGAACATCTCTGAACTCACAATGAGTACGTGAGTTTCTGGGTTAGATCAAATTTCTCGTCCAGATTTTGCGCAGATTCAGGGATCAAGTCGTTCAAAAGGTTGTATGCATGATCCCATGTAAATTCCTGCAAACGGTAGCTTTTAGCGACGAACGAGAACCGCTGCAAGATGAGCTTCCACATATAGCACATACATGAATTTTAAAGGTTTTCGCAGTGTCCTTCCGAGCTGCAAAATCCACGTATCCAAACTCCTTCTGGTAGCTAAACACAGCTTCCTCGTCACCAGAATTGCCTACGGGTGATTCGCCACCAGAATGCACATCTGAAACGAAGGATGCACATCATGGCGATGTCGTTTTTGGGAAAAAAATCCCTCTTTCACGCGATGTGACAAATGGTCCCTTATGGGAGTCGCTCCCCCGACTAACCGGACGACCCGTCAGCTAAGGCGAGAAAGTGTAGCGCGTTATTTGCAGACATCTCGCCGCCATCGATTGTTGGACGTCGAAGAGTTGCCATACGACGAAGCAATTCCTCGACCTGCAGCACAGCATATTAAACGAAGCAAAGAACATGCACTAACTCCAGATAATGAGCAATGCTGGATTGAAGACAAATTTGCAGCAGCATAGTGCACGGAGACTACACTTTTCAAAAAGGGTTCAAAAACAAACTTCAAATCTCAAATTTGAGGGAAAAAACAAAAATAAGACAGAAAATGGGCTCGATCCGTGAGATACTAAATTTATATTATCTTGACCAGGAAAAGCAATGTTCGAGCTAGGAAGTACACACGCACATGCGAAGAGAACGCACAAATTCCTTCATCTTTTGGTGTGCCCTTCTTCCATCGCAAGCATCATTTCAACTCGCATAAAGGCATTGCTCCCTTCAGAATCGTTTTCGAGATCTTCACATGAAAAGAATCTTAATGGGAGGCCAATCACAATGGTGTATATGGTTCCCTACAAAGTGAGGGGAATTTCGTTTCTTAGCTCGTCCTTCTGCGAAGAGCTCGGGGATGCCCAGCGAGACATCTGCCAGGAGGAGCGGCTAGGTGCCAACGACCGATAATACCACCTGCATAGCCTTGTAGCAGATGTCGCAGTGGTCATCTCGAAATTTCCAGAGAAGAATATGCTCAAAAACGGGTTTTTCCTCTAATTTTGTAAAGGATCTTGCTATCATTGTGTACAGCTCCTGCTGAAGAGTGTTTCCCATGAAAACCCCGAAAACGAATCTGAGGTGAAATGCTGCCCCTAACTTCTACTGGACAACTACTACCTTTCAGTCCCTAAAGCCCCTAACATCATAGGAATATCAACTCCTGCCCCAGCCCTTTTCCATCGGTGTAATAGTAACATTACGATGAATATGTACGCCTAATAACATGCATAGTACAGCAGCGCGTGCCGCACTGTACCATGAGAAGCGTTCAGCTTGTACAAGGAACGAGATGAAACCGTAAAAAAAGCAAACGGCAACTACTGCCTCCCCAAAATGTTTCCTGTACTTTTCACGACAGGACAAAAAAAACCTGACAACGAGTTGTGGATATCGACCAAAGACCCGCTGCGTCAAGAGCGGTGCTCGCTCTCGCGGCGGCATCCGCTTTGTGTCTGCTTGCGGCGCTTTTTTCAGCGCTACTTCGCTCCATCTAGCAATTACGCCGTATCAGGTACAAAAAGGTGCTCTGCTAGCATATCACACGTTCTCTAGGATAGAACAGCGCATCGCTTAGGAACAGCAGCGCGTACGGTCGCAATTTCATACAAGTTTCTGCGTAATTTCACAGCAATCATTGTTCTGCAGCAATGTGACACAAAAACGAACTATACAACCCCTGTATGGTGGGCAACTAACAAAGATTGGAGATAGCCCCAGTTTTACAACTGCACTAAAACTACACCAGCACTTTTCGAGGACGTTGTCTCTGAATGATACGTCAGAAAGTCATTGACTAATTACTATTTTCTAGAGCACAACGAAATCACACATTAACGAACCTCTCCAGTCTGGGACCCCGTGTTTTCTTTGTTTCGCTGTGCCCAGTCCGAACATTCGCTGCGATGCGATCTAAATGAGCAGCAATTAAGAAGACACTTACATACGACGGCCATTTTAGTCCAAAGATCGAACTTACTCGGGCGACTGGCTCGGATTCACAGCTCCTACACCATGTACAAACGAGCATAGCGCATGAGTATGAGTAAGAATGACCACAGCTTGTGCTAAGTCGTGGACTGACCAATGCGACTGGGCATCTCCATGCACCAAACCCTAGAAAGAACGTCAGTGAGGAATGTAAACCTTGGAAACCCTTGCCTATATGTTGTTTACCGTGATGTATTCTCCGTTACATAGCCACGGTTGATGGGCTAGTATCACATTGATATTGTCCAGAAATTGCAGCTTGGGATCGTCAACATATTTCAACCCTCTCAACCATTTCGGATCACCACCATAACGTTCGAATTCCCGTTCGTGAAGGTCTACGAGGAATGAACAACGATGTCGTGTGGCAGCCTAAAAAAACCGGCTATCATCGCCACCAAGTACATTGTGAGACGAACTAGTAATGTCTGAATTGATTATTGACAATATCTTTCAGTGGGGAGTCGTTCATTCCCCTAGATGATTGTCCCCGTAGACAACAAGGCATCGCTGCTGTCATTGTATAGGAGAACCTTCAATCCAAAGCTGATAAGACTTCGTAAAAAGTCAGCATAAAGCTGCTTTCGTACTAAGCTGATACGAAATCGTACCACTGGACAAAAAAAAAGCATCTGAATAGGGATGTCCGCCTACTTTCCCAACGAAAAACAGTTTGTAGCGTTCGTTCCATACACAAAACAGGATTGGCATTATACAACTGCACTTTCCGACTGAATGACGGACTGATTGTCGAAAAAAAGGCAACGTCAACGCAACACGACCAAGTGGGCAGCCTTGAAAAAGGCGGAAGGAAGCAGTGGCCTGTCAAGGCGGAGGGGGAAAAAGTTTGAGCTATCTCTCTGTTCTATGTTCAATCATTGATCAACACCACTTTTGCCCATTGTACACTTATAAATGACTTGTTTTCTAACTCATGTAATGATTTAGAGATCGTTTAGAGCATTCGAATATTCGACAAACAAGTCTTCGCGAGGCATTTCTTGCCATTGCTTACTCGAAGTCGAACATTCAAATATACGCAATCCATCAATCGGTCTTAACAATAATCTGAGTGAAGTTGTAAGGATGTACTATAAATATATGCGTGCACCCCATTCATGAATAATGCCCAAAAGCTTGTCTAGAGAACACCCAGAGCCTGTCACCATCGGACCTGACGGATGGATGTACTTATTGATGAACACTCACGCCGACCAGCCATTAACTTCAGGGATAGTGCCCGAAACACGAACGACAACGCAGTTAAGTGCACTTTTCGGAAAGAACTTCTTCCAATAACTACGTACACAACTCCCACCCCCCCCCCCCCCCCGCTCTATCGGCCTCACCCATCTTCAAATTCTAAGTACTAAGTCATCAAAACAAAAACAGAAGCAAGAGTCCTTAATCCCTTTCCGATATCCACAAGTTTCAGGGAAAACATTAAGGGCATACAAAGAATATTGAATCTCTAGAAGCATTTCGAGCTTCTAATTCAATGCAAATGTGCTGCGTAACGTGAAATTCGACAGCGTACGCATGTTGCTTGTTCATGATTTCCTGCAAAGTGCAAGGGCAGTGCACTTCCTCATCACCGTACGGCGATGTGCTTTGCACATTCTGCTATCGATTCAAGCAAAACATTCAGCGTGTTTCCAGACTTTTCCATTAACTTTTCCCATGCGAACAGTGTTGATACGAGCGGCGTCAAACCCCCCATCGTAGATAAATCGCTTGTGTTCTGTTTTTCTTCGTTCCTTGTCCTTACTTCCAGAGACGGTACACTATCAGAGCAGTTGCACAGTCCAAAGTTGAACATTATCGGAAGAAAGCCTCTCTATGTACGGGGCAAAGGGGAGGTAGGAACTACCACCTATACTCAATTTCATATGCAGCAGAGGCACTAGGTTCCCTCAATACTGGCACGGAATGGACCTCGTGTCTGAAAAATGCGCCTCGTAATCAGACTGAAGTCTTCAATGGGCTGGAAATTGCCCACTGCAAAAAAAAAACCATTCCAAGACGTTCCAATAGCTGGACACAGGCTGGCACCAAATGATGAATCCCCGTAATCCTAACTACACTTTTGCGCTTGCAAATCCTTTCGAGTTCCTGTGTACGAAGTAATTTACAAGAATACTCATGTGACTGAC
Source organism: Ancylostoma duodenale (assembly GCA_000816745.1). NCBI lineage: Eukaryota > Metazoa > Nematoda > Chromadorea > Rhabditida > Ancylostomatidae > Ancylostoma > Ancylostoma duodenale. The sequence continues at coordinate 8,511 of KN730603.1, read as the reverse complement.
AGGTTCCACAGTAATGAAATGGAGCTGCGTTATCCTAAGGAGCTCAAGTTAGAACAACTTGGTACCACATGACAAAGACTAAGACTATCCATCGATAACGGCGGAAAAAATCTACGTGATAACTTCTAATACTACTTACAAACTGCCAGGCTGCAAATACTTCCCACAATCGCTTTTTGTGGTGTAGCCAGAAATGGTTTTCACTTCCTCTTAATTCTTACAAGTCCCACAACCATCAAAAAGCTTTCCGATTACTAGCTGATGCGGAAGTACAATATAATTCGAGTAAAAAGGTGTACTACTATGGCCCCGTCACTCAACTATGGCTGGCTGCGAAAAATTGTAGAAACCAAAAAACGGCTCACAAAACTGCAGCACTAGAGAGCGCAGATAATTTCATGGATTATCCAGAACAGTCAGAAAAAAATTAGCCTCATAATACAATTTCACTGATAATGGATGGCAAGAAGTGTTCCACGAAATCCAAAAACCAAACCCAAAAAAAGTGCATCTCTGCAAGCGCACTTTTTCAGTTATTATCAAGACGACTGATAAGCAGCTAAGTAGCTTGCATATCATGCAACGCAAAAAGACAATAGAAATAAGAAGGCAAAGAAAAAGCAACTGACCATGATAGCTATGAAATGACGCGTAGAATCCTTCAAATTGCCTACACCATAGAACAGGGTGCTGATAGTTTCGGTGAAGAGTTCATCATAGCTCTGATGCTGTTTTGTGTACCTGTAATTCACAAAAATTTCTCGAATAATCACTGCAATACAATCCTTCATTTTCTTACAGTATTTTACTTCAAGCTCATCAATCACAATAAAGTATTCGTACTAAGAACGTAGGTCAACTCTCTCATTCAGCTTGACATGTACACGTTAGGTACTGCTTTTCCATCAACGAGAACAGGGTGAGCATAAGACGACCTTTTCGTACGCGCTATTATTCCTACGTCGTAAAGGAAGGAGAATCAGGACAAAACAGGCCTGTTTACATCGAATGAACTCATGCATCTCCTTATAAAGTACATCTTTTCAAAACGTCTCCACCACCTATTTTACCATCTTTCGAAAAACATGTTTCTGGACGCATTTGAAAAGTGCAAGATAGAAAGCTGGTAAAATAGTAGTTTTTAACGTTTTCTTGAGTGATGCAGATGTATCACATGTTTTCACTGCTCCCTGAAAGGGAAGTAGTGGAATGATATCCCTCAGTGCCCAAATAGATAAGCTTGATTGCATACTCAAGTTGGGAATGGGTGCCCTTTCTTTGTTCTTACTACCCTGGCAGGTTTAGATAGCAATGAATGATGATAGTTACCACTACAACACTTATAGTAATTCTTGTGAGAAGCTGGTGTAACAGTTGCTTTGTCATTGGTTACTAAAATTCTCAGTAACTATTCTTTTATGGTAGTAAAGGTACCAAACTAGTTTACAAACTTCTACTAATAAAAAGCATGTGTGCAAGTTGCCTTGGGCAAATCCCTATTTGTTACTTTCCCAAGAGGTTCTGAGTCGTATCCCCCCCCCCCCCCACCACAATGTTGCAGACGCCCAATACGTGGCTCAAATTCCCTCCTCGCCGAGGTAAATCCCAAATTTCAATTGATGGATTACCCAGTGACTGGAGCTCCGACCGACGCTCTGCGTCCGTGGTGCCCATCCCCAGTTAGAATAGGCGGACACGAAGTGGCCACTGCACCCCTCACACATTTACTTTCCCTAACTAGCCCATTCAAAATCTCTCCTCACGGCACGGCCACACACCGCACGTTCACAACAATATGTATTGCCACTGCGATCTGTGCTAATTTTTTGGTATTTTTAGCACTTCTCGCGGACCACACGGCGAATTGATGTTCGCTTCTTTAAACAATGACCATGCATATGACCTCTGTGATATGTTACATTCGAGTGGTTTATTTTAGTGGACATGTAAACGATGATCAATTAGTTCTTGTTGGAAGTTATATTTAGAAAATCGAAGGCATCGAAATCAAGAAAAGGCAAAAGAGCTCTATTGACAAATTCCGCTGTGAAGCGCATCTCTCTTCATTATGCCACTGTTCTTAGAGCAGAGAATTGCTTGAGACTAATTGGGAGGCAAATTCACCTCTTCTCGGAGCTTGCTATCAAATAAAGGAGAGTATTCCTTGAAATCTGATGTTTTCAACGTAACGGAACCTTGACAAATAGGAGCTCGACTTGAGTAATTTTATACCCCAAAAAGTGTACTTTTCGCTTGACATCTGGGTAAACCAATCCGTCACATTCCTCTTCCTCTACGCCGTTGCTACACCGACAACGGCGGCCGCATACAACGTAGTTAATCTATCTTATTCAACGCGGTAGTCCACCTTACTCTGCACACACTTACGTGTCCACTGAAAAACAAGCCTCATGGATTCCAAACTAACGCGGAAACTACGGCGAAAAAATCCTGGACATGATGGAGAGCCTCCTCTTTTTACATGTTTTCCCACCAATCGAATGACCAGAGAACTAGGCTCCGCGTTGACTCAAAGTACACACAAAGTACTTCCACAGAAGAGAACAATTTTCTCCAGATTTACGGCAAACTAGTCTCTTTCGAGGTGTTTTGGAGATTGAATAGCGGCGAAGTTTGCCCTTTCTACTAGAGTACAAAGATATTACGTGACCTCGAAACAACCAAGTTACCTATTTTGAAAAGGAACAAGGAAATAATTCTATTAGAACGAGAAGACTAAAACCTAAGCCGCTAAATATTCCAAAAATGAGAAGTTACATTTCCATTTTGACAAGAAGCCGTATCCCAACATGAAGTTTAAAGTCATTGCAAAAAAAATCGAAAAGGATGGGATTAAAAAAACTACTGCATCTGCTAAAATTGCGGAAGACGAGTTGAGGGTTGGAGAATAGAGGGTTAATGCTTCAGCTTGGAGAAAACTTGCAGCAAAACATGCTTCGTTTCAAAATCCAAGCACTACTCAACCATTCATTGAAAGATGCATAGGAGGGAGCAAAACATTAAACCCTAACCAGAAATCAACATCAGCCATTTTGTTCCAAAGAATAAACGAATTTGAAGAACCTAATTGTAAGTACAGTTCAGTGAAGTGCAATCTAATCGCAAAGTGACAGAGAGTTTTTTTTTTTCAAAAAGTACTCAAATACCAAAAGGGATTACAGCAGGGGATTAAAATTACACTAAAAAAATGGATTTTACTCTAATTTTTTAATTAGGAGGGACTTGATGATTCAAATTTGTAATTTCTGTCTAAGCTCGTTTGTGGGCAAGTAACCTACAATGTAATTTCGAACTAAGGAGGAAACCCTGGAAGGAAACCTACGTAGTAATGGAAGAGATGTACGAGTGCTAAATTAGATCTGATCTTATACGAGAAGTCTTTGGGTGAGCTGGGAACAAACGAGGAGTATGTAGTAGATTCCGATTGTTACTTAAATGCGCCGAACAACAAATGGGATCTCCTAACCACAGTTATACTAATGTTAACCATTGCATATCGTTATCCTCATATCATAATCTCGTTTTGTTCGTTGATATATGTATAACCAATAAATATCTCATAGTAACAGGCTTCATTCAGGCGTTCAAGAAAGTCAAACTTGTACAAAGAAGGAATAGAGTTACAGCTTAGGACGTAAATGATAAACTGAACTTCGTCAGCTGCGACAGTCAGGTGGTAGCTGAGAGAAAAAACTGAAACCCACCCTATCAACGGTGTCCACAATTCTGGTAGGCCTGCCATCGAACCGTTCGAGAGAGTGAATAAAGTAGATGGGAAGATGTGAAAGAGTCGTGGGGTGGAGAAGAGGCCGCCGAGTGAACGTTTTCACTTCCACATCACCACGGCTGAACAAGGCACCTTCCTGAATCAGCAATGAAGACGTAATCAGTCGGTATGGGGCTAGCATAGCATGGTGCGCTTCTACCATTTGTACTGTTATCTCCCAACACACAAAACGCAATGAAAGACAAGTAGAGAACGGGAACAAGGAACAAAACAAAAGCTTCTCGAACGTTCCTTCATAAATTCTCACAAAAATAATGGCGTTTTTTTTTTGTTTGAGTAAAGGCGCAGGCGGTCACGGAAATGCACTTCCGCGTGCAGATCACACTCCTATCGATCATTACGACGTAGACCACAATCTCATCATTAAGCTCGATTCTGGCCTGTTCGACGAGGCCACATTTAACCTTCGGGATTTCTTCTGCCGGAAAATTAATCAGTGAAACTAGCGGAGATGCTCGTCCAGTTAAACTTCGTTGAACTACCACAATTACCACTTTTCGGGTACTTCTGTTCGAAAATTTCACGAATAATTATGCCTAAACTTTGTGAAAAGGGGCTAGCCGATGGGCTATTGACCAAGATCATACACATCTTGTATCGTGACACCATTTTTGTAGAATTACGACGCGATTACTATGAGAAGTTACTAGAATATGCCAATGTTGACAAGGAAATGACAATGAGACAAGAAAAAATGCTAGAGCTACGTGTGCTATGTAAGTTTCAGAAGATTCCGTGAGTTACCAAAATATGCCAAGGTCCAGAAGGCTTCTGCTAAGTCGATAAACTTTTGCACAAGATTCTTTGACAGAATTAATCTCATAAACCGTATTTAGCCATGTTGAACATGACGAACTCCGGTCTCTCTCTCTCTCTACAAAACAAAAGGAAAATACTCATGCTCCAATCGAACAAGTGGCACAGCGACGAAAGACTCGACAGATGATCGAGTTGAAGGAGCAAAACCATGACATACAATTGAGGACTGCTATTTGGTCAGAGACAAAAAAATCAGCCGACCCATAAAATCAGCTCACATATCGGTGTTATTGGCAAAAAGGTTACTCTCAAGAGCAATTCAATGGTCAGGGCGAAAGGTTAGCGCAAGGGCAAGTACACACACATGATCGGCGCCGTGTGTACGCTTTGAAATAGTCAACGGCAGAGTTCAAACGCATCAAAAGTTGCTCCGCCTTCTCGGAACTCTGCGCTGGAGAGCAACTTATTCTACTTTAGTATTCATCAATTCATCACTCAGACATTCATGGCGGTTTTCAAAAAAAAAGTTGTAAATGTGAAGAAGAGCCGGAGGAGGAAGAACTACCAGGATGGCGCGCAATCATATGCTGCTGGGTCGGAGCCGTACAGTTGGGGAGGATATGACGGTACGACGGAGCTCTGCAATTGGTCAATTCATCAAACCGACCAACCGCAGACTCCGGCCACATCGCGCTTCCCAGGTACGATGCTCCGCACCCCTGATGCTTTCTCATGCTCATTTTTCACTTAGTTAAACCTGCGCTTCAATTACCAATTTCGCGATCTCGCCGAGGCTTTTGACGACTGAATAATCGCTAGACATGAACTTCGATTCTGGTGATGTGAAGTTCGAGAACAATTTAGATCGGCCTCCTTTAGGCACGTCATTCAAGCTCGAACCACCAGAATCAACGTTGAAATTAACCAGTCGTTCCTCCGCCGGGAAACTCGCCGAAGTGACTCACAGCGGCTAATTCGAAGTTACCTTACTTCCCCCAAGTTGTACAGCTTAGCGAGTGCATCAGTGTGACTATCTATACGCTTCTTTATTGAGGGCAGAACCCCCTCATATACTAGGGTTTGAGATTTTGTCGGACTTCGCGGTTTTCAAGGATCTAGAACTCCCACCCGAAGGTGAAATAGAGCAAAAAAGCCCTCGAAATGTCAGGATGTTCCTTGCTGTGCATCTAATCGCGCTTCCCTTGATATTTACGGGTCCCACAACGAGGAAGCCACGCACACCTGTGGAGGTGAACGAGCCTGGGTAAGCTGGGGCATCGACTCTGCGCGAACACGTGCAAAACAGTTGTGTGCGTGATTTCAATTCGAATTTATTCACTGGTAAGTCATCATTCTTTGTGTTAACTTGATATTTGTGATGTGCTGACAGTGTTTGTCACCACTGGCACCTTAAATTAATGTTGAGAATTTCGATGTTGGATGACGTCTTTAGCGAAAAAAAAAGCAAACAAATCTCCTATATCAGAGAGCGAAAATGAGCACAAAAAATCATCGGATGATTGCGTATTATCCAAGATCCATCTTCAAGCCATAAGCGGCTCAAGAACTCTGAACAGGATAAAAGAGGATGCTTTGGCTAATCTCGAATATGAACAAACTATGAATGAGAGAGTAACGTGAAGCCTGCTGCTTTTAGCCATCCTGCCCCTACACTAATTTCTACCAGGAAATATGAGTAGTTCCGCTATGGAACCCTACAACAAGTCATATGAGAAGTACATGAACACATATCAAAACAACATCGATATTAATTCACATATAGGCAGTCCGACATTAAATAAATTCCAAACAAAGTTCTCTTCATGTACTGAACACAAATCCGACATCAAATTAGACGTCTGGACGACAATGCTCACCATTATCTGGAGGCATACTATTCAATCGTACTTTTACTGCACAATTTTCACCTATTTGCCACATGATGAACGCTTGAAAAAGCCGATATATTGGCAGAGCCAGAAACCAAACAGCTTTTTACCGAAATCGTAAACACTTCAGAAGACACGTTCGAAGGCGCGCTTATCTTCACGTATATATCATGCAGATCTCGAACAAAACAACTTTTTGTCAGCTAGAAGAGAAGCGAAGAATGACAAACAAATGAAGAGAGGGCAATGAAGTGACTTCTTCCATTAAAGAGAGTATTCTTGCTGCACTAAGGGTGCGAGGGTGTCTTATTTCATGGGAACAAAGTAATAAATGACAAAGTCTGACAGCACCATATCTTATCTGCAGATAGCAACATACAGTTTCTGACAAGGAGATGTGCACGCAAACGCTGTCAATGGTGTTTATGACAGAAATTTCTGTGGACAAGACATGCTAAACAACAAACACGGTCGTTGTTATGCAGCAAGACGACGGGGCGCCAGACGGCGGCAGACCAGCCACCCGTCCGTCCAGACTGCTGGGTCGCACGCGATACGCGCAGCAGACGCTGCGCACCAGGAGTGGGCGGGTCCTACAGCTACATGCGGCACGGTTATTCACTCTAGCCATTACGTAAGAGGAAGTTTTGTGTGACCGAGTTGAGTAATCTTTTGCGATAGGAAGTGGAACCATTTTTTATCGAAAAACCAACGGTAGTATACGGCAAACATCACTGCTGATTGTTCGTACAGGTTTTCAGGTTTTTGCATGTTTACGGAAGAAACGGGGCATGGGAAAATGTTCAATTCATAGCGGAAACTAGAAGATACTATTGGGAAAACTGCCAGAACAGCAATGGAGCCAGAATAAGCCACCAGACAAATTGGGACAATTATAAAAGGTGTCTTGGTATCGGATTGGTTTTCTTTAGGATTATTCGCCTAGATTTCAATCAAACGGGGTATTTGATGCCCTGATCACGAGAATAGCACTAGTTTTCTATCGTAATCTCGTTTTTGTAAGTTTATTGTGGAGATAGCTCAGGAAAATGAAATAAAATATTAATATCGGGAGGGAGATCCGAGCAATTACAGTGGTATTAGCCACCTTATAGCTAGTATGGATAGGGCTAGGGTAGAAAATGGACACGATATTCGTGTTGACCACCTTCGAAAACCCCTTTAATCAATCAGTGGAAGAAATTTTCGTGAATTTTGTTCCGAAAAAGTGGGGTTATGTCTCAATTTCTTGCCAAAATTGATATTTTCTCTTTTTTTCCTACTGCAATCTCACCAAATCCCTATAAAGGAGGGGCTAAGGTAGACTAGTGGAAATTTCGTGATCAGGGTATCAAATAATCTCCATTAAGTAAAGCCTAGGCGAAAATTTCTGAAGAAAAGCGACCCGATGATAGACACCTTCGATAATTTTGTTAAATTCGGAGGTTAAGAAAGTGAGGATAAGGCCGGAGCGGGTTCTTGAAAATGTGGAACATTGCGCGGTGTGGAAATATGGGACCAAGACCTCTGTCCCACAAGATGGAGGAGACGGATCGATGGCGGAGCGTCTCCGAACGCGGGGAATTTTGAACTTCAGGATGGAGGTCCCTAATTTTTCATGTTCTAGTCTGAATTGAGAGGTTCATTATAGCATGTGGAGCCGACTATTCGAGCAAGATGTTCAGGAGCTATCGACTGGGCCCGAGTAGAAGACCCCGCGGGGCTGAGGCACAGCCCAAACGAATCTATAATAACGAGTGGCGTGTTTTCCATCGCGAGTGTACGCGAAGTGACTAGCGCCGCGCCGCAGCGGCCGGCGCGTCGCGGCTGCACTTGAACCGCAGAAAAAATGCGCAACTCCTCCAAGCGCCAGGATTACCCTTGCAAGGGCCATTGTTCATAGACATGCACTTTCTTTGTTGTTCGATTGCTGCAGGCGACTTCTGCCCGCTTTTCGCCGGTTTTTTCGGTCGGTTTTCACAGATTTAACCGGTTTTTCGGGGTGTGACGTTGACTCATCTTTTTCCCGTTTAAATCCACGTAATCATTACTCAT
>KN730601.1:0-13820 GCA_000816745.1 Ancylostoma duodenale | reverse complement strand
TTTTCAGGTACAGGTAGATTCTTGGCAATGTTGAGTTTCGCAAACTCTCCAGTATTGACTTATGTTCAAGTCAAAACGCCGGTACGTATTCTGTTCTTGTTATATTTTGTGCTCAACTACGATACTACTCCTAATCTTTGCAAAGAGGACGCGCGCGAAGCATTAAACCGTCGCAAAACGTCGCTCCTCCACAACATTCTTAAAACGGAACAAATTCCAATCTTTCTTGAGAAGCAAAATTGTACATTTCACGACGAATCTGGATACATATGTACAGTTGCGGTAAAAAAGATGTGATCAGTGGCATGTTGGAGGCTGATCTTTTCATCATAACTTAACTTGTGATTGAGCTATTTGGCCGAAATTTTGGGAAATGATGAAAGTCGAAGTGCTCTTTCTTTGTGCTGCATAACACTGACGCGAACTGCTTCCAAACAGAACTATCGCGTTCCAAGTCCAAATTCACCACGTTCATCAACATGATGGTTCCTCGTTTGTATCGCCTTATTTCGACTCGCAGAGGAGTTTTTCTGAATCGCATCTTGAGTGAGTAATTTGCTGTATTGGTCTTGTTCTGTAGGTCCTGTCTTTACACAAAGTGTACGCTTTCCGAAAACCTCAAAGAATTATGAAGAAGAGTTTTCACTGGTTTCAAACGAAAGGCAACCGTTCCGGCGGAGTACATTTCTGTGATATCCACTACTAACAACTATTTTGACACTGAAATGAGAACTGTAACGCATGGTGGAAAAATAGCCATTTATGTGTCTAATATGTATCAACTCTTTATTTTTCTCGGAAGGTGATAGTGAAGATAGTGGATGAAATCAAAGGAAGCCGAGGAAATTGATGTTTAGGCTTAATAAAGCCATTAAAATTGAGATTCTGTCCAGATAAGCTTCTGGTAGGAAGCACCCATAGAACTTCAACACTTGTCCAAATTTCATCTGGAAAGCTCAATCCAGAAGTGAGCTGTAGCAAAAAATCCTCTTGTCGAAATGGCGCTGATCATACCTTTTTGACCGCTGCTGTATATTCTTCCCAACACCGAGTTTTTTACCAACTTCATCTCTTATAGCCATGCGGTGACCGATGACACACTAATGCATTGCGTGCTTTGTTCTTGCAGAAGCTAGATTAAGTATTGTAACCCTTCAGTTTTTTTCTTATGATCGCTTCGCGTGACTATTCTTTGCTTCTGGAATCCGTTTTTACAAAAGAGCAACAATAAGAACGTTGATAATACATGTTTTGTCTATTTTTTTTTATTCATTTGTTCAACATACAATTATTTACTTATTTGAGTACATCGAGCAAAAACAGGTGTTTCTCAAAAAATTCCGAATTCGCTGCAGATGTAGCATTAGTGGAAAATTCATTCATCCTCAGAAATTGAAGAATATCCAGTACGGCGTCCTTTGATTCTCCTGTATTAAAGTGAAAACTCCGTATAACGTGGACAACAGGGAAGAAAAACCCAGAACTCGCCAGCGGTCTGCTTCATTTCTTAACGCAAAACGCAACGACAGAACCATGTAAATCACGAACTTCTCTTCTGCACTTTAGACTTTTAAGACCTAAGGTAGGTAAACGAGAGATGGACGACGAAAACGAGTCGGGGTAGTGCGGATCTGGAAGGGGCGTGCCAATAATATCCTGGTGAAAATGAGATGAACATTTTCTATTTTCAAGAGTTTTTTGAAGATTGATTTTATAATCTGTTCTAAGAAGTAATTTGAAAGAAATGCGCATAAGTCCTATCTTGAGCCTCTGAAGATTTGCCCTCTTTGAGTGCCTGTCTTTTCTGATGACGAGATCCTACCGTGACAAATTGGTTTTTGTGTGTTTGCAGCTGACTGACTTCAAGTGACAGTGAACTTCGCCCAGGAAAGTGCAACTGTTTCGTAGCTGGTGCAGTCATACCATGAAGCGTTCGAACCTTTAGAAATTTTTTGGAGGAAGGAAAAAGCCATAGGTACAAAAGTACAAAACGGAGGACATAGGCAGATTTGAAACCCATGAGTAACTTCTTAATGGAATCTGAGACATTACCCACTTCGCCACCCCCATCACGCTGCATGAATTCGTATAACAGCACAACAGAAAATCTTTAGCGCGTTCTCCCGAGTTTCTCAGGATCGTTGGGCAAAAACGATATATTTTTTAACATCATATTAGACATTGTCTCCGAACATTGAGGTCTCATTTCGATCTCCGGCGTTAGCCTCGTCCAGCTTTTTGTTAGAGGATGCCTCCAAAACTGGTTTTCTTGCTGTGCATACAAATGGATCGATAAATGATAGGAGCAGATTAAGCTCAGAAAGAGCTGCTATGTAGGGTTGGGTGGTACAAGTGGTGGACAAATGAGAAAGAGCACAAAAAAGGAAAGCAATTTTACCTTGTAATTAAAATTGGACCTTGCACACAGAGTGATGTCGAGGCAGGAATTCTTAAATGGATGAACTGAAAGCGTGGATTTCCAATTGAAAGGCCACTATGCATCTGCTCGAGCAATATTATGGAGTTAACAATGTTGGCCATATCAGTATACCATAATGTACAGTAAACAACTTCGCGGAAACATTGCTACGGAAATATGTAGCTTCGATGATGATTCAAAAAATGGAGCATAGAATAAAATAAATAAATACGTACTTGACGAGGACTTCTGCGCCGCGGTACATAGGTACTTTGAGCAGTAACATGTGCGCATGTTTCCGGTACTTTTGAGGCGAAACAACCCAGCTGTCGAGTACTACACTTTGCGTACGAGACCACGTCCTTAGTACATTCTGTCTAGCCCTTGGTACACCTTTGCCTATCATTCTGGCTTCGATTGCCAGTCGATGTTTCCACTTCTCAATTTTCCCATTGTCACTCCCAGAATTGTGTGTTTGTATCGCAGTTGTTTACTAGTGAGTACTGTCTCCGTCGAACTCTGCGTTGTTGTCATTGCGGAGATGGTAGCGATGGAGCAAGAGCTCGCATTGATTAACTTAAACGTAATTCGCTATGAAAGTTATTGTTTCACGTCGCTTTGTTTTTTACTACTGTTTTTATAGGAAACAGTTGTTAACTCAGAGTTGCCCTTTCTCCAATGATCTCTGTCGCACGAGTTATTTAAGACTTTCCACTTGCATATCTGCTAGTCTTTCAGCGTCCATAATGCCCCTTGTTCCTATTAAAAAAATAGACATCCTTGCAGCGCTCCTAGAGCCTTACGGTCATGAAAAATTCGCCGTGTACAAGGTAATTACTGTAAACCAGAGAGGCGAAATGTTTTCAACCAGGGTCCCTGAGCACAGTTTGTGCTTGTTGATGTCGCGACGAACGTTGTCGTGATGGATGATTTCTCACCGGTACGATAGTGCACCTTTGTGAGCACGTCACTTATCACACAGTATCGTTCCACAGAAGCAGATGAATTAAGCAGTACGCTTGTCGTCGTTCTCCTCGGTTCTTGATGGTGGCATTACCTCACACCGTACCTCCAAGCGAATGAAAACGCCTGTTCCTATGGCTGACGGGAGTAAAAGGTGCAAAACTTAGCTCGAGCTTGGATCTTCATCTTTGTGACAAGGCACCTGCTGCAACGGAAGTTTCCTTGTTCTTGATGAAGAAACTTTACCTTTGAGGATTAGAGGTTAGATGAATATCGACAACTCTAAAGTAATCTCCATTCTAGAGTAAGCACCAAATTATTGATGAGAGGAGTATGCGGATGAGGTTAATGTTTCGTTACGTTTACAAATACCTCCGCTTCGTAGCTGCTTACAATAACAAGCCGGGCCAGGATTCACGAATGCGCAACCAAGCAAAATCAGAAGCCGCATGCATTATTGAAAAAGAAAACCCAGGTTAAGCGTGTTAGCACCTCACGAGTCTACTCATTGCTTACACAGGTGTCGACACCTCCACCCTGGGTAATTTTAATGACGCATCCAGATCCAGGTTAACAAACCAACTTGCTCGTGCTGTGTCTCCCATCACTACGCTGTCTATAGGACGACCAATCACCCCAACCATTGCTTTGACCCAGAGCATCAATCTGAGATCAGCATTCCCGACTTCGTGTAAAAAGAGACGTAATACACGCATATCCTTGTCTCATCTGAAAAGGGAGCCGCGCCTTATTCTTCCCTTGTTAGAGTTGAGCGACCTCAAAGTGATGATCCACACATCCGTGCCGCTGCAGATCAAAAAATTTCTATGGTCATGCACACTGGATTTACTACAAATCATTATAATCATTATAAATTGGCAAAACGATTAGCTGTAAATAATTTCAAGAATAGATTCTGACCTGTACTTCAAATATCCTATTGTCTGCTTCGTTTCACAGTCATGTACATAGAACTTTTTGCGTACTACTGCAACAATATCCGGATCTTTTTATTGCTGATAAGTGCAAGAGCTAATACGCGGGTGGGATGAAAAGTTCTCGGAATGACAATGAAAACGAAACAAATCGGATACAGTCAAAAACTAATTCCTTTCCTCAGTTGCCTTAAAGCTCAAACCACGTGGTCTGATCTCTTTTAGATTTTCGACTGTCTCCCTACAAAGAGTTTTTTTCAAAGTCCTAGAAAAACAGTATACCATCAAGACAGGAGCGTCGTTCTCAATTTCCTCTGAGACAAGAAGGCGTTGAGCTTCCGCAACACATGAAAATACAGGGATTCTGATGCAGAAAAATCGGCAGATGCTAGAGGTCTTCAGATGTTATTTTTACCATTTTGCTAGATGAATGCAAATGATTGAGCGGCTGCACTGTCATACAGATATAAAGTTTTTTTTCTGGGCTATACCTGGGCGCTTTTCTTGAATTTCCACTTCTACTGCTTCCTTAAATATTGGATATGATTGGGTAGTAACAGTTGTTTAGACATTTACCAAAACTCCCTTAGCATTAGCAAAAACAGAGGCCACTACTATTCCATCTAAACAATTGGTTTGAAGGCTAAAATCTGTTGATTTGACTAAACTTTTGTAGCAACCGTGTGATATTTAAGACAAACTTCATTGTCAATTACGAATTCTGCCTCAAAACTGTTTCCTTTGCAAGCAAAAACTTTTATAACTTTTCCTGAGATCCACGTTGGATTGCGATGCTGCTCGTAATTAAGCAAATGCGGCACCCATCTTTTGAAAAGATTTTTTGGGGCCTAATTTGCTCCGGAAAATGACAACCGAGAGCTTAAAAAGAAGCTGGAAGCTTCCTCAATTTCGACCGCTTTTGCTCACTGTCTGGAAAATCCATATCAGAGATTTCATCCACAATAGCGCGATAGTCTTTTTTGACTCTTCTCACATAAGTCATCATTTATCCGCGCGCAGATTCGCCTAATTTTTCAAATTCAAGAACTAAGGGTGGAACATGAAGTTGGTGAGTCTGCAAAATCAGCATTCAGACGGTTTTTAGTTCACTCGTGGTCTTCGTCTCCATTCGGATTTTTTTTCGGCCACTCGATTTTCCCACTCATCTCTAACTGAGATTAGTTAAAGTTGGCCGACGTGAAAGATGTGCCAAAAGCAGGCTATTTATCAATTCACATGACGGTTTGCTTAACACCTCCCCATAAAAAAATTTGGAAAACAGCAACTTCTTGATGGCCATTCCAGAGGCGTTTCAACCCTCCCTCGTACACGGATTGAGATGAATCCTGTCTGGTTTGAAATTTTGCCTGACAAAATGCTACTGTGTGGATGTGCCATTTCTGCCGCAAGTGCCAAAGTTGCCTTGTTCTTACCAAAATTGGCATTTTCCTTCGATTTCCTACAATATACCTTCCATACCACTGTAGAAACGGAGTTTAGAAATAGGTCAAATGTAACTAGTCCTAAAAGATGTGTGGGATGTGCGCCTGCGTGCAGAGATTGGAAACCTTTCCGATCTCTGCAAAAAGGCGAGGGCGGCGGTTGCGGTTCAAAATTTGGAAAAAAAGGTGATGCGTTATACGTAGTTCCTTTATAGTATCACACTTTTGTTCATGACTCTGATTTTCGAGACGAGTGGTCGAAGGAAAGTATGAAGTTTGATTTTATGCCCATTGAAGGAGAAAATTCTGTTTTTCTTCATGATGCTGGCAAAGTACTGCATTGCGCGGTGTCGTCTCAGTTGTTAATTTCGATTATATGTCGAGCCTGTTAATCCATAAGCAAATATATATATATATATTGCATAATTCTAAGATTTCTGAATTAGCATTTTACACTTTGCCATCATTAATCTTGCAGCCGACAATCAAGGGTCAGTCTCTCATGATCGAAACTTTCCTTTCAAATTTAGGATCACCTTCATTCAGAAATCCACTCACTCAACTCATTTAGGGCCGTCGCTGTTCCTCATAAGCGAATCAGACATGCCGTTCGGTCGGAAGAGTTCTTCAGGTTCACAGAAGAGAAACAGCAGGAAACTTTCAGCCGAGGTAGGTGAAGTGCCTTTGCGAACACAGCGCCCCGTTGGTGGTCCAAGGCGCGATTCTTTTTACTTCATTATTTAGCTCAGTAGCTTTGTCTGCAGCTTGCTTTGAATTGTGGTTCCTTCCCGTCAGTGCTCTCTTCATTTCTTATGAGAATTTCTTGAGGAAGTGAAAAGTACAGAGAGCGAATTGTTATGTGAGTCTACCAATGCACACGTCTGCCAATCCGAAAATAAATCCGACAGCCGCCAGTTTATGCCTGAACTTTGCGCGACGTTCGGGAAACGTAGTTTTTCCGTGTTGACGTCCACGTACCCAACAATTAATGGCGGTCATTATTCGAGCCTCAAGTGCCCTATCGCTCAGATACACTCCTATCGCTTTAGTCAAGATCACGTCGCTCCTCTCAAGTGCGCTACTTCCTGGTCTCTTGAATAGTCTTGGAATGCTTTTTCGACCTGTTCTGCTTCTGAATTTCTTTACAGTTTCGTAATATCCACCCTTCTACGTTACTGCATCCTCAGTGTTCTTTAATATAATAGAAAGTGGGAGACGTGTTGGTAAGGCATTTGAACGTGGATCGAAAGACTTGCGACCTTCATCTCGTGTTATGATAGTGCTTCCATTTTTAATGATATTTTCACGTTCCACACTGATCCAACAAAGGATTTTTCAATTTTTAGGATATAATACATATAAAAAAGAAGCTAGTTTGTAGCCATTGTAAAGAGGACAAAATCTCTCAGCATAGGGTGACACCTGAGCTACGTACCTACACTTCACTGAAATTCCAGTGCCTCTTCCCTGGCCTCTACCCTACTAGTGGAGAAGATAATAATTTCATAATTTCCCTAGGAACACATACGTATTTCATTCTAGGTTGTCTTATGACATATCAGCAACTAAATCTATTAATCACACAACTACCCAGAGCAATAACAGCAGTTGCTGTTTGCACATACGTAGTAGCAGATGTCGTAGGTAAGAATCATGTAAGATCACTGCAATAAATCCTGAGGGACAAACTGAATCATTCCTATTCGGTTCTCTTGCATTTGTTCTACAGTTGTGTTGAATTGAAGTAAAAGTGGTTTAGTTGACTCACTCGCACACTCTTCTTCTATTCTTAACTAAATAAATAGTTATATTTACAAGCTGCGTATTAACTTCACAGCATATTTTATGACTTGAAGACACCCCCCCCCCTCCTCCTCCACTCCATTATTTTCAATCCCATGCAGTGGTAATGCAATTCTAAACCACTGGAGCTTCCTATATGTGGGAATGCACTGCGATTTCCTCAATCTTCCAGCTTTGAGGGTCCTTGGAACGGTACGCCAAGTTACCTCTGAAAGCGCTGCGGCATTAATAGAGAGACATGGTCGTGTTTTTTGCGATGAGTTCTTGACCGGATGATCCTTTGCAGTTGATCGCAGGACTCCCATCCACTCCTTACTCTAGAGCCGTTCCTTACTCTGGGGCTTGGAACTCTACGTCAAACAACATGAACAAATTCAGTTACGGCCCAGCTCTCGTAGAAGAGCAAATCTTGAGTTTCTCAGAAAAAGTTGCGAAATAGTTTTATAAGAACAACTTTTGGTTCTGGGTTATTATTAGAGAGATGCCATGACATCAAAAGGACCGGAACAGCTGTGAAGCTCCATTCACTTTTTCGCTCTTCTAGGGTTCATGAGTATGTCAGCGTGGTTTAATACTTCTCAACTCTGTCAAGGTGGTGAGCACTAGGGTTTGTGAGGAAGAGAATAGCTGGCTCCTATCCTCTCCTCCTTTCCTCTCTGCCGCAGTCATTGAAACTGCTGCTGTTCTGAACTCCAAAAACCTTTCCAAAAACAGCGACGGGAATAAATGCCCCATTCATTTATATTAGAAGGTGTGAAATATGTGAGTTATGCTTCCAAAACAATGACTATCATACGATAAGCGTGATGGTAGGTGCTTGTACGATAGACATACGAGTACCTATCGTCAAGACCTCCCATATGCTGTTTTGCATGTTGGTTATTATACTGCGCATGGTCACAGGTCTACCAGAGCGTCAAAATGTCAGAGAAACACAGCATTAGCGAAGAACAAATCGAACTTGTGGAATTGACGTCTTATCCTTCATCTTTAGTTTATTTGTCGAGTTAATATCCTAGATCCAAGATAGTATGGAACGTTAAAGTGAAAATGAGCATACTCTGCTCAGCGATGTTGCAAATGTGCCTTCAGAGGAGAAAGTGATCGTCTCCTAATTTGTCTAGTGGCACGATGCAAAGTGGAGGTTGAGCTAAGCAAAAGATATGGTAAAGTTATTTCTACAGTGCGTGAAAAAGTGTTCAAACCCTCCTTCCTTAAATCGTTAAAGCCTCAAAACCATAATAGAAATACACCCTAAAACTTTCGGCACTGGCTCATTTGGAAGCTGTGGAAAGTGGTAGCCGAGATTGCTGATCACAGTGGTATCAAAGAAAAATGCTAGTCCGAGTGGTACAAGTATCACACGTGACGTATTTTCACTGCATTAAGCTCTATTTATTATTAGCATTCTATTTTGACCGGATTTCAGCTACTCATGGGTACAACGCAAGCCATAGTGTTGACGCAATTAGCAGTCCGCTTTTTTTGATTTGTGAAACTCATTCACGACAACAATTATTACAGAAAATTAGTTGATCTAACGCTGCTAGGGTCGCCCCTATTTGTTCTGATGCTCACCAATCTGCGTGCGAACAGTCGACACCTCATAATAGCGCTATAAATCCTCTAACGAGCACCACAGGGGCGTCTTCATTCATCTAAGAAAAGCCTGGTGCGTGCTGATATCTAGGTGCGGAGCCAACCAATGTATTTCTCAAATGGACTCCTTCGACATTAGCTGTGTTCTTGCTTTGCTCGGTCTCTGCAGTCTTGCTCATTTTCCTCCTCAGCAGCACGTAGGTTCGTCAACAAGACAGGTATTCGACGTGAGTCCTGCTTCTTTCCATGTGAAATTAAATGCTGGATTATTGCCCCGAAAGAATGTTCGAGCTTGAAAAGGTCGAAAATTTGAATATCCAGAATTTTAATAGACAGCATCAATCGCTTTCACTGCCGGTAGGCATCCATGTGGCGTCTACTCTGATGTTGGTGAAATGAAGTGCCCCTCCTTGTGGCAGATGTCCGAATGCGCCTTATAATTTCTCCAAAAAAGAAAAACAAGTGGCCCCTTTGCAAGACTTTATGAACAGCAGGACTGTGCATTATTAAAGTAGCGGATTTACGCATTGACGCTTAACGGCCATTCTTTCAGTAATGTGATGCACTAACGGTTGAAATAATTCGAAATTTAAGTAATTAATTACTTCGGAAACTCATTCCGTTAAGGAGTCAGAGATTGACTGGGAATGACTTGAACGTGGAGTTCTACCGCGTTCGTGTATCCGTGCATTCTCGATTTACGGGAGATTCATTCGTAATCTATCTGGACACCGCCTGAATTTTGCCAAACGCACGATCAGTGTGTACATTCTCTGTAATTCAGAATTGACCTTCTAATGTAGTGTTAAGATATGTCCTAATGCATACGACTACACGATACACAAGCGGTGGAATGTTCAACAATGCTGGAGGTTCCCTTTCGAACACGGGTTCTGTTGCAGTAGAAAGTCCGTGAAGATTGGCATAAACCACAAAGAAACGTGTTCTGCATCTACGTGTGCTTTTGACGATGAACATGGCAGCTGCTAGCACAAATGAGCCTGAAAAACGGCTTCTTAACACTTAGCGAACAGGATAACTGCCGTTTTTGAGCGCTGATTAATTGGCTGGCTGATCCACCGCTCCTCATCAGTCCAGAGGTGAGGTAAAGAGGTTTGAGTAGCTCATGCGAACACTTGCCGACTCGACGGGACTCTCCGGCTTTCTATTTCGCTGATCCTCTCACCAGCCCTGCTGCTCCAGGTAATCAAGTGATGCTCAGTGATGAATGTGTGTATCTGAGACGTTGTAATGCAATTCTTTTCTGGCGTGCCTCGCAAGCGGCGCCTCACCTGCATTTAAACCTTGTCAAAAATATCTCGCCTCTTCGTTTTTCGAAAGGGAAAGCTGTCCTGAGATGTCGCTAGTGTCTCCTCCTGCATGGGACGCTACATACGTCTGAAATTCTATTGTAGTAGTGATTCTATATAGTCCATTCGTTAGGCCAAAGTACGCCTCCTGGTCAGCCTCCTTAATTCCTTTTACTTCTCTAATAGTCCGTATACAAATCTACGTCACCCTTAATCATTATTTAAACACCTATAAATATCTCTACTACTATGAAGGATGAGAAGATAGACATTATTTCTTAAGACCACTACCATACTCAAATTCGTCTCCTACAAGCAGTAGCCTCTAATGATGATCCGAGTGCGACGCACATGATCAAATTGACACAAACTCTGTGCGTTTGGAAGCTTCAAAATCGATACTTATTTTCCTGGCATAAAACCCCCGAGGCATTTGATTATTTTATTACTACTGTTAGATATTGGCCACGTCAACACCATCGACATCTGTGTTCTTGGCGAAAGTACTGCTTTTTTCCAGAGATATTTAGACATTTAGCTTCAATGACCAGTGTTCAACCGCAGTTTTCAATGACACCTGTCAGTTGCGAGCTCGGCCCATTCAGGTCGGATGCGACCTTCGACCTCAGCCTTACACTCAGTCCTCCCACTCCTCTGTTAAAGTGTTCCCATAAAGTTTGATATGACAGCAAACCGCAGCACAGCGCTGAGATTTCTCGGGTGATTCTTTGCCGGGGATTGAGCGCTCCCCGGTATCAAAGTCTAAAACGCATCGCTCTTTTCCTGTAGCATTTATTTATTTATTTATTTATTTATTCGGCACAGCGATAGTATAATCAGTGCGAAAAAAGCAGTCACTTTCGCTTTTGGGTTTAGTTTTAACAATTGAGTCGTGTGAGTGATTCTTTGGACGCACGCAGGTGCACAACTGCTGACCAAAACCCTCTTAGGAGGTAGTAATGCATCATCCGCACCAGTTGGCCAGGTGCACAAGAGTGCATGAGGCTCACTGGGTATGCCGGAGCTTTGGCACGCAGGTATACCAGATACGTAGGTATAGCTATTAGTCTGAAAGTCATTAATATTGTGAAAGCCTAGCGGCTGATTCCTGGCGCCTAGGCGCTCAATCGTTAGGAGAACATGGGGGGGGGGGGGGGGGTGATATATTGCATGTACCTGTTAATCTCATCAGCACCTTCGTCGCTATTCTTTTCAATCACCGTTGTTGTGGGGATTGATCCCGCATATCATCACTCACATGGGCCACCCAATTGCTCGTCTGCTTTATTGCTTCGCTTCAAGTTCTAATCTCTAATCCTACTGTTCGAATGCTCTCGAACCAGTCTGCTCACTGAATCTCACTAACAGCTGTCATAACCTTAATTCCGGCTTATTTACTCGACCTCTGGGATTAATTTTCGCTCAAAACTGAAATTTTGGGATTAATGGAACTAGATGAAGCTAGTTCCAAGCCAAACTGCGAAAATTAGCTTGGATTGGATGTAATCTGATGACAAAATGAAACTTAAAAGCTAATTTGGCGTAAGAATGAAAGCCTTTGTTCAAATTTAGTCGTAGCTCCATTTGCCGTTTGTAAGATGCATTCGTTCAGTCTTATTTTTTCATACGTACGTAGCAGAATCTGGGATAAATTTTCGAATGAGAAAGCCTGAAATTTTTAAGGCCGCATTTCCCAGTATTCCACGAATTCAAACATGTAATATAATATTTCCCGCACAAACTCCACATTTCTCAGAAGCACCCACATGTTTTGCAGCCAGAGAAATCATAGAAATCGAGCTACTCATTTAGATTTTTCTGAAAATTTCTTTGGGGATCTTTGATGCCCGCAGTGATTGTAAGAAGCCGCTCATCGAATCAGAGGCGGCACATCGCATCCATCAGTTGCTCACGAAGAATTGAACAAATGACCGCTACATACTTCAAAGAACATTTTTAGAGATTGTGATTTTTCCCCGTAGATCTTCTATTGGGGAAGATTGCCTGGGAGGTTTGTCGCTGCCGTTGCTAGAAAACTAGCAGCGCAAGGAAAACACATGCTCTATCATACCTAGTGGAAGTCCCAAAAATGACGACTCCAATCATGTGGTGAAATTTTAGAAGTTCTTAACTCCGCGAACTCAGAATAGAGGCAGACTTTTTACATCGTTATGGAGCTCAATATATGTACACCTATGTACCTAATTTCCCAGAACACTCTCTCATTTTCTTAAAAATTCCATCTTACAATCGCTTTTACGGAGGAAGTGTCTTGCCGTAATCTAATGTTTTGGAAGTACGAAGAACGCAATAACTGTAAGCATTCAGCCAACAGCTGAGCTGTACGCTGAACGACCCTTCGCAGCTTCACAGCTAAACGGCTGAATTACGAGATTTTCGAGAAGTTATGCCTCTGTTGGATCAATAGAGCACGTGTTTTCCTGCTGAACCAGCAACAGAGTGGGAGGTGCTCACGAGCATCTGGCCTGGCCTGAACAACCGCAAGATCCAACTTTTTATTTATTTATTTAAATGCACCTTGAGGGCCAGATGAAGCATAAGCTAAAGTATTGCATGGAACCAAACAAGATATTTAGGAAGAGAACAAAACACAGGAGTAATAGCCTTACAAGGAAAGTACGGAGTTAGTTTCGGCAAAGCAAACACGAAAACGAGAATTAGAAACGAATTAACATAAAAAAGCTGCTTTTGAGTGCCTGGCGTGGACAAACGATGCATGGAGGAAACAAACTGCTAGTGAACTGAAAATTGACAATAAACCACGTCGTGGTCATTGGCACCGAAAATAATTTTTTAGAAAATAGGACAATGTGTAAGAACTTCCAGACTCAAACAGCAGTGTAAGATCTCCTGAATACGTAGTAAGACGAAGTTAGGAGCTCTTTTCCGTCAATCTTTATGATCAGCCTTCCCTCGCTCACCTATGTTACCCACGTTTTATTGGGTAAACTTAACATAACTGTTTTGTTAGCAACCATATCCTCTTATATAAATCATGGTAGCGCAATCTAACCCAAATGCGACATCGGAACATCAGTACCTACATAGAAGAGCGATAGCATCCATTGCCGCCGTCAATCAAGCGACAGTGATTTTGGTGCGTATCGATTACCAGTGGGTCGTGCGACGGAGAAGTCAGCGATGCTACGGCCAAAATCGATATGAATATGAAGTGTAGCGGTACAATTACAACGCGTACATTATTAAAATTAAATTGATCCGTCGCACGAACAACCTGTGTTTCCATCTCGAAGTTGTCTGTCTCTTTTTTTTTATCAGAATTCCCTCATGGGAATTTGTCGAACATTGCCACTTTCTTCAAATTGTG